>NCKU01002044.1:0-21022 GCA_003675995.1 Dinothrombium tinctorium
ATATTCTCATTTACAAATGTTATTACGTATTACCTATTAAATGCATAATTACTGTAAATATAAATATGAAAACATTATGAATATAATGTATGTATTCGTTGAAACGCCTTGTCCCAAAATAAATCCAAAGCTTTACCAAAATTAAATGTTTAAGAGTTAAGGATCACCCTAAATATTAAAAAGTAACAAAATCTTTGCCCTACTTAATTTTAAATATTATATGTTTAATAATACATAGTGTATTTGCAGGCGCAAACCTTTTACTTTGACGTAATTTATTTGTACAAATTAAAATTAAAGAAATTTTAAATAATTCGACGTGTTTCGATTACAACTGTGATAATCTTCAGGGAAAATGAAAGCTAACAAAGCTTGACGAATTTGGATGTAAACAAAAAACAATCATTTCAGATTTTAAATTCAAATTTTGACTTTTACCACAGTGTAAAATTAATCTTTGTTTTAGGATAAAGATCACCATTAAATATTATGGACACTTAAAAGCCGAAACGCTGCCACAAATAGTGTTCAACATCGGCATTCCAAGATCAAAACTGTAAATTGCCCGAATGTGCAAAGCAATGACATCGTTAACGCGAAACTTTCAACTTTTTGACAGATGCCGTTAACACTTGTTAAAAATGGATCGCGATGAATGATCGGTCCCCGTGAGTTTCGGCGAGAAGTCAACTTAAATTGACGACAAAAGAAGCGTTTTGAAAAAGAAATCGCCTTTAATTCGCTTCTTGGGACTCGAAAATCGTTCGAAAAGCGTGCTCAAAGCGTAAACACAACGGAAATGTCGAAAAGGCATCGTGTAGACATCGGCACTTCGCATTCGAAAAAGACGTAAGTACTCCAAAACTCGCCATTCATTTTCCCGCTTTTGGTTACCGCATTCATTCCGCATTGTTTCTGTTCGAACAGTCGTTCGGAACTCGACGACAAAGACAAAATCGGCAAAATCAACTCGTCGGCGGGCTCTTCGAAGGATGGCTGCAAAACTCAGAACTCGACCAGCACCGCAGGCGTCAATCCGTACACCACTTTACTGTATTCGCAGCGTTATTATGAATTGTTTCGTAAACGTATCCAACTGCCGGTTTGGGAGTATAGAGAAAAGTTTTTGGAAATGTTGGACGGCAATCAAATCATTGTGTTGGTGGGTGAAACTGGTTCCGGTAAAACCACTCAAATACCCCAGTGGTGTTGCGAATATTTGAGGAATAAAAATTGTAAGCTCGGTGTAGCCTGTACACAGCCGAGACGTGTGGCAGCAATGAGTGTTGCTTCTCGAGTGGCTGAGGAAATGGACGTCATTCTGGGTCAGGAGGTTTGTGACATTTGATGAGTGCGATAATCATTTAGTTATTTTTTCCTTATAGGTTGGTTACAACGTCAGGTTTGAAGACTGTTCTGGTCCAAAAACTATTCTCAAATACATGACCGATGGTATGCTTTTGAGAGAAGCAATGTCCGATCCGAAACTAGAAGCTTATTCTATAATTTTGCTCGATGAAGCTCACGAAAGAACTTTAGCCACAGATATTTTAATGGGTGTTTTGAAACAAATTATTCATAAGAGAATTGATATTAAAATTGTTGTGATGAGTGCAACTTTAGATGCGGGCAAATTTCAAACTTATTTTGACAACGCTCCACTTTTAAATGTACCTGGTCGAACACATCCTGTTGAAATATTTTATACACCAGAGCCAGAAAGAGACTATCTTGAAGCGTGTATTCGAACTGTCATTCAAATACATATGTGCGAAGAAAGTGAAGGTGATATATTGGTTTTTCTCACAGGACAGGAGGTACGATAATATAAATATAGCCTATTTAAGGCCTTTACGAAGGCTTTGTAAACCATTGTTTTCAAAGTTGTTTAAAGGCCCAAAATAATGCTTCTGGATTGTGAACTGATTGAAATTCTAGCATTTTTATTGAATTTCAACCCGGTTAATTGACGCCATACAATTCACAAAGTTTTACTTATTTTCAGGAAATTGAAGAAGCATGTAAAAGAATCAAACGGGAAGTCGATAACTTGGGTAATGATGTCGGGGAACTGAAGTGTATTCCTTTGTATTCAACTTTACCACCTAATATGCAGCAACGTATATTTGAACCACCCCCGCCCAATAAACCAAATGGTGCAATTGGACGTAAAGTAGTTGTTGCAACAAATATAGCGGAAACCTCTCTAACCATCGATGGTGTCGTATTCGTGATTGATCCTGGTTTCGCGAAACAAAAAGTCTATAATCCAAGAATCAGAGTTGAATCATTGCTTGTTTCACCAATATCAAAGGCATCTGCTCAGCAACGAGCTGGTCGTGCTGGACGTACAAAACCAGGAAAATGTTTCAGGCTCTATACAGAAAGAGCATATAAGACAGAAATGCAGGAAAATACTTATCCAGAAATTTTACGCTCAAATTTGGGATCTGTTGTGTTACAATTGAAAAAACTTGGCATCGAAGATTTGGTACATTTCGATTTTATGGACCCTCCAGCTCCTGAAACTTTGATGCGAGCGTTGGAAATGTTGAATTATATCGGTGCGCTCGATGACGATGGTGAATTGACAAGTTTAGGGGCAGTGATGGCCGAATTTCCACTTGATCCTCAACTCGCAAAAATGTTAATATCATCTTGTGATTATAATTGTTCGAATGAATGTCTATCAATCACAGCAATGTTATCTGGTATTAAAATGAATCCAACTTACTTTTGTTCTAACGATTTTCTTTCAGTTCCTCAGTGTTTTGTGCGTCCAAACGATATGAAAAAAGCTGCTGATGAAGCAAAACAGCGCTTTGCTCATATAGATGGAGATCATTTAACTTTGTTGAACGTATATCACGCATTTAAACAGAGTAAGTAATTGATATATGTCGAATTAAGTTCCAAATTAGATTCTTAACTTTTAGATCACGACGATCCTCAATGGTGTTATGAAAATTTCATCAATTATCGATCCTTGAAAAGCGCCGATAGTGTACGACAACAGCTATCTCGTATAATGGAGCGCTTCAATCTAAAAAAGATTTCAACAGACTTTACGAGCAAAGATTATTATTTAAATATAAGAAAGGCTTTGGTGTCTGGATTTTTTATGCAAGTAAATAAGTTTTGCGTCATTACTAATTTTCTCAATTTTTAATTCTACTTTCTGCTCATTATCTTTAACTGCTTTTTAGTATTTGCTTTACGACGCAAAAGTAATTTTCTCTATCTCGCGACAGCATTTTTCGTTGCTGATTAAAAACTTTTTTTTTTCGAAATGTTACTCCCAAAAATTTGGTTGCACAATTTCTAAGTTCTCTTGACCTTTTTTCATAACGTTTAAACCTTAAATTTGGATACTAATAAGTTGTTCTTTATTGTTTCAAAAAGGTTGCTCATTTGGAAAGAACGGGACATTATCTTACTGTTAAAGATAATCAAATCGTTCAGCTTCATCCATCGACATGTTTAGATCATAAGCCTGAATGGGTCATTTATAACGAGTTTGTACTCACCACAAAAAATTACATTCGAACTGTAACCGACATAAAGCCAGAATGGTAAGCAATGATCGATTTTTTAATTTTTTATTTATGTAATTCAAAATTTCATTAGGTTATTGAAAATAGCACCAAATTATTACGATTTGGATAATTTTCCACCATGCGAGGCGAAACGCCAACTAGAATATATAAAAGCGAAGCTAGAATCGAAACAGTATCAGCAAGGATTCTGAGTGTTAATAAGCAAAAAAGATTTATTGATTTTAAAAAAGAAACAAAAATTTCCACAATTTTTCATAATATACAATAAACTCAGTATACTTTTGACACGACTATAACTTATTAATTTGCGCATTGATTTTTTCATTGAGTTTGCGAAAAGTGTAATTGAAAGTAACACAAATAAAAAAACCATTAAAAGTGAAATGCTTATTATTGTCTTGTTTTCACACCAGACTAAAATGGTTTTTTAAGCGAGTGTAGATTTTAAATTTGCCGACGAAATTAATGAAACATTTGCCCAGATAACTTTTTAATTTTAATTCGAGTTAACATACGCTTGGTTTTTGTTTTTATTGATCGCTTCATTAAAATTAAAGTATAATTTAAAGTCGTTTTAATTTTTTTAATTTTACTTTTCACTTCGTTTTCATTTCATGAATAATTTAAAAGTCGAAAAAAGCGCTCACCGTTTTTAACTTCGTATTCGATAACATCGATCTTTGTGTGCTTCAATGGCAAAACGCTCGTCCATAAACTCGAAAAGTTTTTTTCTGGCTCAAAATAATTTCTTGAAAATGATGACGATTGCGAGTCAAAAACCATTATCCTGTTGTCCACTGATCAGACAAAGGTACAGTGGACAACAAGAGAAAGGTATGCAACTCACAGAAATAATGTAGAAGAAGAAGAATGGAGTTAGAAAACATGCAAAACTCAAATGTAAAGTATCGCTTGTTTTAAACACGAATAATAGAATTTTGTAAAATTGTGAAAGTGAAACTGTTTTGTGTGTCAATAGTTTTGTTCACTGTTCAAGTTATCCCTCGACTGCCCCTCAATTGTCATGGAAACAAATTACACTTTGGCAGTAATTAGCGTACAGTCACAGCATTATAATAAAGTCAAAGCACGGTTACGCTTATAGCTAAAAAAATTAATGTGTTTGTAATACTTGTGCCCAGAGTTTTAAGCATTCGACCAGCGCGAAACGTCCAGCACCATTGAAGAAAGATCTGCACTAATTACTAATTGCCATAATGGAAATGACAGTAGCAAGCGTTACCACAATTTGAATTAGCCTCTTTCTCAATTTCGGCTAATAACGGTGTCAAGCACTTCATAAGCCTGAGTAGTCGCATTCGTTCGTGATCACCAATCTTTGTCAAAGTGAATCACAATCGCTAGAAATTGTTTTTCCGTATGTTTTCGATCGCTTCGATGTATTCGCGCTACATTCACTTTGAAAAAATTGCTTATGTTTCGCTTCCTTCCTTTCTAGTTTAATCGCTCATTTCGCAAAACAAAATATACGCGGTCCATTTGGCGTAAAACATCGACTCAATGTTAGCTCGAGTATCGCACACAGCAAAAAGCAAAACTCATTTCGTTTCGGAAAATAGTCGTCGAGTCAGATTCTGACATAAAATGCATATTGTATCGCTCATTTATTGATTGTCGTCTACCAATTAAGCAGAAAATAGATCGATTACTTCGGCGAAAATATTTTCACTGGAAAAGAGTTGCATTCGTATTCATCATTTCACCAAACGCTGTAAACTCGAAGCTGGTCTAATAGGAATCGAAAGTATATTGAGCCACTCTTGTACAACAATTCGACACCGCAACTAATGGATGTATTTTGTTCTATAGGTTTAAAAATATTCATTCAAAGTATTGGGTGTGTCTCTCGCGTATTGCTCGTTGGTGAAGAAAAATAAAATCGTGTAACCATCGATGGCTCTCATTAACCATAGAGCGAATTGCACAATTATTGTTCGTTGCGTTCGGCGCATAAAGCAAATGAAAAACGATTGACGGCATTTAAACATCGTCAATAACTTCGGCGTTACTTTGTACATTTAGAAGCAAGTCGAACATTTATAATCGTCTGTGTATTCGATGGCAAACAAAAAAGAAATTAACACTTTTCAAATCATTTAACCAAATTCATAATGATGAAAAATGATTCTCGCTGATTCAACCGAAAAAAGTTATTTTATCAAGAGAAACGGCATTTCGAATAATATCGATTGAAAAAGCTCAATCCTATCACTTGAAAGGGTTTACTCTTTCGTGGAATTGCGTTAGCAGAAGTATTAGGATTTTCGCTGGAATTAGCTCACTTGAAGCATCAAGATTAGGCAAATCAACAATCTAATTTTGCAAATTTTATCAAAAAGCCAAGTAAGTGAATTTAATACTCAAGTTTTCTTTCAATTGCTTTATCAGTATTAAAAGTGTTTACTTTAGTAACGAAATTCGTAGTAGAAAAATCTTCGCAAAAAATTTGCATACATAAATTCGTCATTTAAAAGGGCGAGGTTAACAGCAAAACAACCCACCCTAACATTTTGTAAAACGAAAAAATTGAGAACATTTATTAAAATGACTGACGCTTAATCAAAGTTGTAATGCGAAGTTTCACAATACGAACAATACGAAAAAGCCTTCTGTCCGCAGAAAAAAAAATTCAGAGCGCAGTTAATTAACGAAAAAAGATTCGTGAATGTAATTATATACAAACAGAGAGAAAATGAGTGAACAGAGCCAAAAAGTTCAAATCTATGTTACCACAGCAGTATGACATCAAAACAAACATCGATTATCATTAATCTGAGGCAGTGACATCGAGGTGCACACTAACGGAGTATTCGCTACCCATCGTTCTTCATTTGCTTCCGTTTTTTTTTTCATTCAAAACTCATTCATTTATCAATTAATCGTGATTACTTGTATTTTTTAGTGATTTATACCGCTAATTTCGATGAGCTCTTCTTTCTTTTCGAAACGCTGAGCGTATAGGTTTGATCGAAATTAAATGTACCTTTTTCATATACGCATACAAAAATTATGAACAAAACCATCGATGCGTTTGAATGCAATAGACGTGAGCTTTGAATTTCATCTAATTTTTTGCTGCGGCGAAAAGAGCGAAAGGGACCATTATGATTATTTTCCATTAGCATAATGATTAAATTCAGAGTCGCCTATAAATAGTGTGCACACGTCCTGCACTACATACATACACTGAAACAAAGTTTGCACACAACTTACAATTGCAGTCACATTGACAGCGCACATCGTGCAATCGATAAGTTGCGGACAAAAATGGACTCAAAATGCTCGAATATCCGAGTGCAATCATTGTTTGCGAGTCCGCCGCACACAGTCGCATTAA
Organism: Dinothrombium tinctorium; assembly: GCA_003675995.1. NCBI lineage: Eukaryota > Metazoa > Arthropoda > Arachnida > Trombidiformes > Trombidiidae > Dinothrombium > Dinothrombium tinctorium. The sequence goes on from NCKU01002044.1 coordinate 6,916, forward strand.
TTTTCTCTGTTTTACGATTCTTTTTGCTTATTCACCCGCAGATACTTTCATTGTAAACTATTTATCATTTAGCTTCGAACGGACAAATCACTTCTTTTCTCAGATTTCCATATTTAATCATTTTCAAAGCCGAAACAAAAAATATCGACAAGTAAATTATCGAAACAAATTTATGAAGTTTGCACTCGAACGAATTCTAAATTATTTAATATGCTTGGCAATGTCACCCTCGCGATTAAAATCATTCTCATATCTCTTCAGCATATCGAAATACAATAAAAATTTCGCACAATGCTTATTTTAATGCAAAATTTTAATCGTAGATAGGGTAGTAAGTCAGGCACGAAATAAAAAGCATTCAGACTTGAGAAAATACGGCGATCGATAAGTGAACAAAAAACTTAATTGTCGATTAAAATTACGTGAGAGCGAAAGAATTTGAAAAAAAAATTTAGTGAGCCATAAATTTTTGAGCAAAAAGTTAAATAAACAGTGAAATTGCATCAAAAAAGAGATTGCGGCAAAAGCAAGAAGAGAAGTGCCATAATAGAGCGTACACAATCGAATGCTACATTAATTCGAAGCGAAAAACTAGAGTAACATTATGCTTTATGGCCCACCAAACTTTCATCACAACAAATGGCGAAATTACACTTACTTCAGTTATTTGCTTATTTTTTTCGCTATTTTTTAAGCACAAAATAATATTCGTGAAATCGCACGTAAAATGAGCGATTTTCTCGTCAAATTTTTTTTTAAGTGAAAAACTGTGACCGCAACAGACGTGGAAAAAAGAAACGCGAGAACAGATATCGGGTGCGCGAAAGCGGCTCACTTTTCCTTGGCTCGTTTCGTTTCGAGCGATCTAAACTCAGACGATAAATGAAGAGGCGAAACTTTTTTTTATTGTATATGAATTCGACAGAAACATGCGTAAAGTATTTATAGTAATTTTTTCTCTCTCGCTCTCTCTCTCTTCTTCTCTAAAAAAACACGGACCGAGAATAGGGTGTGTTTTTCGCCGATATAACTTGATATGAAACTCGCACAAATAAGAAACTCTGTTTAAAAAACTTTTTCTTCATCTGATTTTCAGTCATTTTTTGCGAAAATCGTTGCTTTTGTTTAACCCTAAACGGAAATGAGAACTATTTGCGAACGGTGATAATATTGTGACCATAATTGGAAATGCTTGAGTTGCCTCTCGATTTGCATTTTTAACTGAAACTGCGAATGAAACTACTTCTCGGTAACAGAGCGACAAAAAAATTTTCGTTAACCTTAGATCTTCCGCGAACAACAAACACGAGCAACACCCTGTACACGAAAAGCTTAATACTCGCGAACGATGATCACCCAAAAAACGTTACACACTTTGAATGGATTTATTTTCGGGGTACGCCCTTTGATCATTTTCTAACCCTGTCTGCGACCACGAAAAAAATTAAAGCCATAATTATGCGTTTTGTTGCGATCGACGATACACGCAGATGTGTTCTGCTTTTTTCGTAAACTCTAATTGCATTGCTTCGATGAAAGTCATTTGCATAATTTAAAATTAAATTTAAAACTTTGAAATGTCTGACTTCACTTTTGTTAAATAAATATTTAAAATTAATAAATCGAATTATCGCGATATTTTTTACTGGCGCTGCGAAAAAATCAAATTTTTTAAACTTCGAATTTTAATTATTTTTTGAGGCAACTAAAACAAGGTTACACCAAACGGAATCCTTACATTTCAAGCATGAAATAAGCGATAAAAGAAAAAATTTAAACTGAATGCTTAAAATTCAAACTGCGTAAGGCTTCTTCGCTTTCGTTTACAAATGTTTGCGGCAAAACGCAAACTTATTTGTGCGCTTCGAAGAAATTTACGTAGTCTTTAAACAACTGCTTTGCAATTTGAAGCATTCGAGAAAAAAGCGGATCATTGGATTGTTAGCGTTGAAAGTGAAGCAAATGTAAATTGGATAATGTTTCTGAGAAGTGCGAATATTTTATTGATCTTTCTCTCGAAAAAGCTTTTTCATTTGAAAATAATGAGCGAGAAAAGTTAAAAACTCGCGATTAGAACGTTGCTCTACATAGTCCGCGTAGCATTACGTTAGTACGCATTATTTTAGTATGATTACAGTAGAAATGATTCACTTTGACTTGTTCGCAACAATGGTTTTTACCTGTTTTCTAGTGATTACGCTCTGTGAGCGTTGTGTACAGTAAATGCATCGCGAGCGAAATTTTTACTAATTCAAAACATGTTAAAGAGTGGAAAATGTATAATTCATATTAAAAATTAGATTCTTTTAGAAAAATTATGAGCGAAACATGCTTTGCATTTTTGCCTACAGTTTTTGTTATGATTGTCGAATAATTACTGAGCTCTTTATACAGTGAATGCGAATGAAACCAAATTTCACGCAAAATGCGATACATAATTTAGGCTTTTGCATTTTCGAAAACGCTGTGTTTTGGCAACAATTCATACGAGCGCTGGAAAGCTACTTGAAATGCCTTTCTAGTTAGTATTCTGTCCCATTGCGACTCTTTTTAAGCTTCATATTGTTGAATTGTTAAACAATGACAGCGATTTGAATGCGACCAGAATCAATATCGACATAAGCATTAACAACTTTTTGAATAAAAAATTTAAAATTTATTCAGATTTCTATCCCATGAAGGATTGTCGTTTTTATAATGAAACAAAATGAATAGAGCAATGCTGAATTTTTCATTTACTATTATAATCATCTATGTATTCTAAAATTTCAGCTAATGTTTCTTTGTTTTGTTTGTTTATCTTGGCTTGATAATTTAGTTTTTTTTTTGTTTTCGCTCTCTATTCATTGATTCATAATTTCTCGTGTTTTTCTAAACTTTATTCACATTTAATTCGTACAAGTTGAGGCAAAAAAATACCAAATCGCATCCTTATTTTATTATCGAATATGAAAAATGGTGCATTAACTCATTATGATAAACAAAGGTTAACTTCTGTAAGCTAATTAAATAGTTGATGGTTGATGCGAAGCAGCAATAATAAGACAGTTTGTTTGCTATCATTTGTTCTAATAGAAAATTTTTTGCACAATCTTATTAAATAAAATGATTTGGTCTGAATTTTTACAAAAGTAGAAAATTGTTCGAGTAAATTCAAGATAGTGAACATCTCAAAACCCACCGAATCTTAGGAGCAACTCATTCTTCGAAGTTTCATTAACAGCGTTTAAACTGGAAAAGATAACAACAGTCTTTAAGCAATAAGCAAAGTCTAAAGTAGAATATTACTCTGTAAATAAGAAAACAGAAAGCCAACTGCTCTGCGTTTCTGTAAACTTTTTTCTTTGTTTTTGTTTCAATATTTTTGTATTCTCTTGTGTAAATATTTCTCAAAATTGTTTTTTGAAAAAATAGTGAATTTAAATTAGTAACAACGCTCATTGAAATTGAATTTTTTTGAGAGAAATTTTTCTTACTAGTAAACAACTGCAAACTTTGCTTAAAAGCTCAGAAATGGAGCGCCTTATATAAATAATATTTCATTAAAAAATTTCTAAACAATTTTTCGAATCGACGATTTTTGAAAATTAAAACAAAATCAATTTCATACAAAAAATAAATGAAAATCTTTAAGTTTTATTACTTTTGACATAAAATTATAAAAAAGTGTGAAAACGTTAACAATCTCATCGCCAGCAGAAAGCCACTAGTGATCTAATACTAATAGTAAGCATATAGCGGATCTGAACGGAAACTCTGCGCTACCTTTTCATACCTGAGGTTTGACAAACGACACCTTTACATGCTCATGTACTTTGACTTATTTGAAATATTGATTTTGATTTTAGAAGAGAAATCAGTGAAAATTTAAAAGCAACGTGAAAACGTCAAAACTAATAGTCACAATGAGAAATTTCAAAATTCAAAGTTAAAAGATTTTGAGTTGATTGATTTGAATTGTTAGTCGATGATTTAACGAAACTACAAGCACCAAATCACCATATTCACTAGATTCACCAAATCAAAAAGTAAATAAGAATACAAATATATCAATAAAGTTTGCAATTATAATGTTACTTATTGTGACAGTTGAAAAATTTCATCAAAATTTCAATTTTCAATAAATTTTAGAATGAAATAAAGTTATCTACTATAATACTGTTATACTTTTGAATATGAAAAGCAACGGTGACGATTTGTGTATCTCAAAATCCTAGGCGCAGTTTGAATGTGTAAAAAATGTGTTTTAACTGCTCTTTTTGTGTAGTATTACAATCTGAAATATTGAATAAATTCATCGGTCCATGTTTCATAGCGAAAATATTAAAGCCGGCAAAATTATGAAAGAAATCAAGGTAAGTAGTCGTTCGTCATACACTTCACCAAAAACCCACATTCAGTCATAAACTATATACTTTGCTTGGGTTTTTAATTGATTTTAGAATAAGCATGAATTCTATTCGTGGTATCTATTTAAAGATTACTATTCCAAATTTTATTCTTAGAAAGGAATCCAAAAAATTAAAATTGATAAAGTTTATAACTTTTTAATTATAAATCTGCTTGATGAAAAAGAGGGGGGTGCTCGAAACGTAGGTACTACCGTTTCAAAATAAAATGTTTCGATTATCGAAAAGTAAGCTCAACTGCAAAGCATCACAAATAATTGAGCGTATGGTAAAAGTTGCTTTGCAGTTAAGCTAACTTTCGATAATCGAAACATTTTATTTTGAATCGGGAGTACGTCGCAGTTTTCTGATGTGGAAAACTTAGTTGTCTTAATATTCTTAAATTTTGTTAATAAAAACTACAAAGACACCAAATTCAAACTTAAAAATTAAAAATTCAAAAAATGCTTAAAACTTTAAAGTTAGGTGTAAATTTTTTTAAACTACTTTTTTGTAGCTACATAAGATTCATTACTTTCCTTCCTGAAACCATTACAAAGAGAGTGGTCACAACATATTAACATTTCTATAATTAAAATTTTAGAGACATATGAAAAATAATTACAGGCGAAATGAAAATCAATAGATATCATCATTGAAAAGATTCATTTTTCGTTCAACAGTACAAGTTGGCAATCAACATTGATATAGATGGTTATGAAATAATATTTTCACTATCAAAATTATTCTAGAATTAACAAAAGTATCTAAACTCGATTTTGTCATAAATTGAGCTTATTCTTAAAATCTAAGACTCTCTGAGAATTTCTTGTAGCAAATAAGCTTCTTTAAAAGTTTGCAGAATATCCTTCTCGGAAATAAGAAATAAAGTTTCTTTAAACCGAAAAATTATCATTTAAACTCGTTTTTAAGATTTCTTTGGAATAGTAAGTATGTTAAAATTTTTCTTCAATGCAAGCTATTTGAGAACTTTGTGACAACGACCTTAGAGCTCTAAAGACCACTTGTCTTGAAAATAGACGCCTTGTTTCACTGAGCTCATTCCTTATCTTACCAACTTCAAAAGCTATCAGCCAAAACATGATTAGATGAGATGACAAATAGAATTCAAAAGCTTTTTAAACAATTACGCTAAAAAGAGAAGGCTTAATCATAATTTTTATTTTGTTTAATTGTTAGTTTAAACTTCTCTGAAATTCATTTTCTATTAAACTTTATAAATTTGAATGTTGATCTAAAGCTTTTCAAATAGTCAAAGTGAAAATAGCGGCATCTGTTATTAATGATAATAATTCCAAGTTACAGCTATAACATTTATTACTGTTGATAAGCATAAGAACAACTTTAGTACTTGTTGAGAGCAGTAAAAACTGCATCATATTTGATTGAGAAACTCCTGATTTTTAGTTATAAAGGAGTTTAAGAAAGATAAAAATTTTAAAAATAATGTGCTTCTAAAATTTAGTTAAAGATTTATTTAATTTGCATTTATTTAATCGATGACAATAAAATCGATAAGCAAATGTATAAATAGCAATTCTTTATTATCAAACCTTTTTGATTAAAAAATAGTAAAAATTTTGAGATTTTATTTAAAAAATTTAAAATCGCTTCGAAAGAAGTGAGCGAAATAGTTTAAAAGGCGAGATTAGAAAACGGTCCTCAAGCAAAGCGTTGCTTCCGACGAAAAGTTTGAAAAGCGAAAAGTTTTGAAAAATGTCGAAAAACGAAATCGAACTCTGCGCGAAGCTGTTAAACGAGCATTTCGGTGCAGTCGTCGAAACGGTGGCTTCGCATTTGATGAAAGAAGGCTCGCTTCCGTTCAAATTGATCCTCGCTTCTGTCAAACAGCCTATTCTCGAAGTGAAAAAAGCGTTGAAAGTGTTGATTTATCATCAATTTGTCGACGTTTTCGTCAATTCGATCGGTTTCTTTGAGTACAGCGTTAACATTGAACGAATCTTATTTATCATTCGATATCCGAAATATATTTATGTCGCCAAATTGCTGTGAGTTTTTACACAATCGGTCATTTTCCATTTATACATTTTGCTAAATTTTTTGCAGATACAACGACTACGGCGAGCATATCATCGAAGAGCTACTCAAAGAAGGGCAGCTTACTATGTCCTCTGTTATACAACGTGTTGTTAATCGTTTAAAGCCAGCTTTAACCGAAGATGAAATCAGGAAAGTTCCAAAATCGATCTTTGATACTTTTGTTAAAATGGCCGAAACAAGATTCATTCGCAGGACTGCTGATTTTTCTGAAAAAAGTGTCGAAAATCAATTAAAAGAGCTTGACGATGAGGCAGAAACAAAGCAATTTGAAATACCGAAAGTGAAATTAAATTTAATCGAAATTGAAAAAGATGATTCAGACACAGTTTCTTCCAAACGCATTAAATTAGACACTTCTCAACCAGACGACGGAATTTATTGGGCAGTTAATTTTGCTCGCTTTCATCAATATATGCGCGATTTATTGGTTCTTGATGCGATTAAAACCCACTATGATGATGAAAAAGCAGTTGAAATAGCGAGAATAATTTTTCGATTAACGGAAACGAAGATGCTTCCCCTTGCTAAAGTCACACCTTCAGTATCGAAACAAGATATCTGTAACCAAGCGTTGAAAGAAAGCATATGCTCTTCCTCGAGCGAAGTGGATTTATATCTTAGAATGTTCAATGACGACGTTAACTATCGATTTATTTCTAAAGTTGAGGAATCCGCTGGTGGGGGAATGTATGCCATAAATATTTTTAAAACTATTGACAAGTTATTGCATTTTACAATAACATCAATAGTTGAAAGTCAATTTGGTTCCAAGACTTGTCGAATATTTCGTTTGGTCTTGACGAAGAAGTATTTACAACAAAAACAAATTGAGGACACAGCTATGATTCCATCCAAAGATTGCAAAGAGCTTTTATATTTGCTTTTCAAAGAAGGTTTCTTGAAAACGATGCAATTTCCAAAACAACCTGATTACGCTCCATCTCGAACATGTTTTGTGTTTACTGTTGATATTCCTGACCTGTGTCGAACTTTAATTCAGAAATGTTTTTGTGCAGTGCATAACGCTATTGTAAGACGAACGTACGAAACTCAACAGCATAAGCTATTGCTTGAAAGGAAAGTATTCATTGACGCTGTCATTGCAAACCTTCAACAACAGAACAGTGGTGAAGATGTTCAACAACAAATTGAAGATTTAAACCAATCATTTTCAACGCATGATAAAGAACTTTTAGGAAGAATTCAAAAATTAACAACCAAGTTGGAACTCTCCGAATGCCAAGTTGATGAGACATTATTTCTCATGCAAACGTGGGTATTAATGAATTTTCAGTGAATTTGTATTGAATCAGAAAATCTGTATCTTAAATCATATATCATGTTTCGTTTAGTATCGAGAACTTAGGATAAATTTATCGAGTATCTTATCAAGAAAATAAAAAATCAGGTTTTGCGTGACAAAGAGGTTTAGCACCCAAAGCTGTATATTTTAATGTTGCTTATAAATAATTTTGTGTTTTTACAAAGTCTAGCCAATCTCTTGTCATGATTATTTTCGCTGTTTATTTTCATCATAATCGCCATAATCTATTTTCATCATCTCTAATTTTCTCTTTTCTAGTGAATTTTTAAACATTGAATATTTTGACTGAAAACTTTTTATGCCTTTTAGTTCTTGTTTGAATAAATTCGCTCACTTTAACTCTTTCTCAGTGAATAAGTGAGAAATGTAAGTAGCGATCAGCAGATTGCTCCATCGACGCTCAAAGAAAGGCTTGTTGCGTTGTTCTTTACACGCACACATTTCATTACACAAACGCATAGCATCGCGACAAGAGTTTCCTCCGCAGTGCACTTGGTATTCGTGGTGATATCGATGAGTCCACGTAATGCGAATAAACTTTTTTCTTCTCTCTCATTTCGCCGTTCGCAACAAAAGTGAATTGACAAAAAAAATTGTTGTGAATTCGGCGCACTGTTGTGAATGTGAACGTGTGGAGTTTGCTTAATTAAACTTGTTCTTAATATATTGGAAGAAAAAAAATTTAATAACTTTTTCACTTCTTTTCGCTCACGAAAAGTGTTGATAGACGCTATTCTTAATAAAAAGTCAAGATCACAATTCAAGTCTAGACCAATGACCGCTATATTCCTTTGGCGTCTGCCTTTGTCGCTACACTTTGTTTTTTTAACAAATTACATGCAATTTACAAACTTTTACAAATGGTAATCGATACGAAACTGTTATTGCTGTCTGTGCTGTGTTGTCTTATTTGCGAACAACTTTTTTCAGAACTTAACCAAATGTAGTTTACTAAACAACGACGATAACAATGGATAAATCCAATGATCGAATGCTGCTGTTACTACTTTACAAAAAACCTTTCAATGATAAGTATTCGCTGTTCAAAGCTTGGATTTACAATCAATCAATTTTCATCGCTGTCAGAACGAGGTAAGCATTGCCAGTCGCTTTTTTGAAACTGAATTGTTTTTAGTGTGCAGTGAAATAAAATGAATGTCAGTGCTGAGTGAAAAATTTTTCAGCGTGATTTTCACGAATCATTTTCATTTCTAAACAAAACGAAGAGAGAAGGTGAAGTCGAGAAAATTCCAAATTCAATTTTACTTTTCTTATTCATTGATATTTAAGTATGAATTCGCATATAAATAACGCTGTTTAAGAAGTGTTTTAAACGCTCGTTTTATCTTCTCTTTTTTTGCAACGCGTTCATCTATTCGTATTGAAAAAGTTCGATGAAAAAAAAAATTTGCATTGCAAATTTAAATTTGTGAGCATTTCGCTGAAAATAATCGCATTCACTGCTTTCAAAAGTGAGAAGGAAAAATAAGAAGTCATCGCTTTTTCTTACCTAGGCGCTGCAAAAAATTACATAGAGATTGCGAAATGGTAGAAGTGAACAACCGCGAGTCATGCAATTAACACATGCAGCATCGCTGTCTGCGTGCGTCTGTGTTTCGTTTCGCCTTTGGTGAAAGTGAGAAGAAAAGCGAAATGCTATTTGAGTGAACGCTCACTGCCTTCTTCTTCAGCCGCCGCTGCTGCATCTTCTGCTTCTTTTGCAGACTCTGTTCGCAACGCACTCATTCGAGCGTTTGAAATTGCCTCTTTGCTCGAGGATTCAAGCGTGCGAATATTAACAGAGGCGATTGCATTGAGACATAAAGCGGGGCATTACACTAGACTACCGTTAAAAATCGCATTTCTATTCTATCCTCTTTTCGCACTTTGCTTCTTTTTTCTTCGTCACCGAAAAGAGTGAATGTATTCTGTGTGCATATGTACGCCGAGTGCGATGCATGAAACGCTGCAGTTTTAGACTGCAAACAATCGTTGAAAACATAAAAACATTGTTCTACTTTCCAAGCGAGGCATGAAGTCATGAATATTGAAACGGTTAGACACAGACACAAACGATTATTGCTGCAAACATGCATTTCGAAGCGATGCTGAAAAAATAAGCGAGAAAAAGTGAAAATCGAAAGTGCGGAAAAAGAACGAAGCAAAAGCTTGTCTGCAATGCTCTCGCAGACAATTTGTCACAAATACGAACGCTGAATGAAAAACTTTATGAGTCTGTGTGCTTTTATTGATTTTGCACACTGCGATTTTCAGTCTCGCTGTTCACTGTTCTCGCCTTCGACATTAATTGACACCTGTGCTGTATTTTCTTTGCTCTTATATCTGTGCTTTATCTTTGCGAACCTTTGTCTGTGAGTAACGCGCGTCTCGTCGCCGTCGTTTGATGAACTCGTCAACGTTAGTTTTAGAAAACTGCGCCTTTCATTTCTTAGAATTTCGCTGCAAAAACTAGCGAAGACTATTCTGAGATTTTGTCTTCGCTTATCGCAAACTGTGTACAAAGCAAAGCGAACTGCTAGCTTCAAAATCGAGCTAAGCACCTTACCATCTTACCCACTCTTTTTTCCATTTGTACTCTTCTCTGAAATTCAGTTGCCAAAACATTGAACTTTGCACGCGTTTTCGCCATCGATTTACTTTCTCGTTGCGTTTATCCTCTACAAGAAGCGTTAGAATGAAAAAAATTAAAAGATTGCATAAGAGCTATACTTCGGTGATTGATCGCTTTCAAAATCTAATCGACAATCACCGCTTTCACTGGCTTCACTGTGTTTATTTCATTATCGGTTCTCGAATGAGAATTTCGACGAAAACGATGCAAATTTTGCTGCCATCGCTGCTTAAATGATTAATTGTAATTTGCAAACAAAAGCAATTTCAGTGAGAATTTAAAATCGAGAAAAGAGTAATAAAATGCGGAAAAATGGGTAAAGAAGCGGAAAATGGGTTTCGGTTCAACGCTCGAAACCAAACCGTCGCATTGCGCAATGTTCAATAATAAAATGCTCGCAGCATTCCACTGAAAATATTTCACAAATATGAATTCATTACTTTACAGTTGACGAATTCATTTTTAGATATGAATTGTTAATAAACTGTTTGAGTAATTAATTCGACACTTTTTTAAATCTCAGCTTCGCTCGAGTGAAAAGATTGCGTTCGACGAGCGCAGACGAGCAGACTGTACGCGAGCTTCGATCGATTGTCTGAGCGGTTATTCATCCCTCATAAGTTTGCTGTAATAAATCTCACTGTAATCTAATAGTTTGTATATGTGTATGTGTAAATTTAGTTGTATGCTCACCACTTTTCGCTTAATGATCGCAGTGGGTATTTGTTGAAAAGAGAGAAAGGGCAAACCGAATCTTTCGTGGAGTAAATTGTTTCTTATTGATGCGAGCAAACCTCGAGTTGCACAAAAGCGACGGAATTATTTAAATGAACGAACGCAAAAGTGTGTTCAACAATTGTTTTTTACGTTAAGGATGGAGATAAATTCTACAGCAGCGAAGGGATTTCCGTCTGCAGCAGCGGCTATGTGATTAATGATGCTCAAACTTTTCGGAGACACAGCGATGCGAGCGTGTCGAAAGCATCCCAAAAATTGTCTGTTCGACGTCCATTTTTTTGCCATTCATTTTCTCATCTGTCTGCATGTTGATAAATAATGTGGAAGCAAACGACCACTTCTACCTTTTGTTTAGAACTTAGTGGATTCACTTTTTTGAATAAATTTAAATTTAAATTTTGTTATTGTTTAGCAGATGTTGCTCTGTCTGCACTACAAGCAACTCTTGTTTGCTAAACGAAAAATTCGCAAAAAAAAAAATCGAAAAACGCTCACTTCAACTCTTTACTCTCTAAAACGAATGTGTCAACTTTTTCGCGAAATTTAATTAATCTACGCACGAAAACGTTTAGAAGCATCGGCTTAAAAACCGACACAAACTGAGTCTAATATTTTCTATAATCACATTTGCGTGTACAACTATCTGATTATTACTGTGAAGTGGTTAAGTGCAGCACAATCAATATTAAATAAAGAGTAAGGTAGACTGAATTGTACACAAGCATTATTCTAAGAGGGGCAAATCAAATAAAAAGCTAATTTGGAGTCAGTAACCCTTGGAGCGGTGAAAAGAGTTTTGTGTTAGAGCGAAATACGCTTGTCTCGATGTCTTAAACACTCACAGAGAAAACATTGTTAAGCTCGTAAAGTACGCTCTTTTCTGTCTGTGCATTGCCTCAGAGATCAACAAATGTCTGGCTTTACGTTCATTGCAGGCGCGTACATACAGAATGCAACCAACATTTCATACTCTCGGTTTATTAGGAAGTGTACAGCACAAGGCTACTGTCATAAAGTAATTACGTTGCGCTTTGATCGCGTCGTCGTCGATTGCGTTCGCTTTGGCTTTGCATCATCTCACTTTTTTTGGATGCAAGCATAAATATTGAATTGAAGACGCAAGTTTTCTTTTTCGCAAGCGCGACTTTATTGCAGACAGATTAATATTGCAAAAGTGACCTTTTCATTCATTTCATTCTCTTACCGTGAAAAGCGCAACGTTAAACGTTCATTTTTTCACATCAAATAAACTTCGCTTCTCAGAGATTGAAAATCATTTTTATCCTCGAGTAGTTGCGTAGCACGATTCTCTTTGTTTGCTTTCTTTTCTCTGTTTCATAAAAATTCAGCTTTAAAGCGATGTTTAATCATTTTGATTCACAACAAATACACAGAAGGATAAAATTTAATTACACTCCTTTCAACTGAAACAAGCGCAGTTCAGTTTTACATCGCAGTGTTCAAAAAGGAGCTAATGCTTAGCGTTGAGCATCACAAATGAGGTTTTACATGGCTTTTTAAGTTTCTTCTGCTCTGGAATTTATCAGATTACATTCATCATCAATCAATTTTCAAATACAGTTTCGGAAATAGAGACATCAAAATCCGCAAAATCTACATCAATTTTTTGTCGCTTAACGCGATAATATTTTATCTCGTATTAACAGTGTTCAACATGTCATTCGAAGTTGAATTGTTTTTTCTTTGAATATGGTCTTTGAGCGTCGATATATAGCACTTAATCTTAATTTCCAAAAATTGATGCGGAAACTGTATTTTTTGGTTGTAAAGATTACAAGATTAGAATAATAAATGCAAATGTTTTATATTAATAATGCGTATATATCTTAGTGAAAAGCGGTTAATTTATATTAATTCTAATTGATACATGCAAATCATGTTTAATTTTGTGACGTGCACTTTAGCCATAATACCATTCTTAGCAGCAATAGTCACCGTAAGAAGAGTTATTTGCGTAAATATTTGCATTTCGCCCTTTGCAAATGAAGCAAAGCATGAACAATTCGGCTATCGCCAATTCGATAGCAAGACTTTGCATAAAGCACTATGCTCAATGCACAGTTGAGCACATTTGGCCAAACAATCGCATTTTCGCAACTTTAGCCGTTGATTCGCTCCCTTGGAGCACCGCTTGCTTCACGTTACCATATCTCTAATCGACACTTGCACGAGTATTTTAGATTGAGTCATTTGTCGACAATAAAGTCTCAATTAAAATCATAAAATCCGTCGCTCACCATTCGAATCTCAATTTTTGTGACGCTAAGGCCTAATTCTCAAGAATGTAAACTTTAGTGAGTAAAAACCTGTGTAAAATCAAAAAATTAAATGGTTCTTAAGTTGGGAATATAGAAAATAATGTGAATAAGATGAAACTCTCTTTTTTAAATTCAAATTTTTTTTACATGCTTTCCTAGCATTTCCGCAACTCATTCGAGTAAAATAAAATAAATAGATCTCGCGCATATACCGTGCAAACAGTGATAAATTTTTATTCGATTAACATAAACATTGAATACGTCACTGTGAGTTAAATTTAGCTTAAATTTCATTTGAGAAAATGCAAGCATATTTTAGCTAAACTAGTGATGAAAATTTATTAAAGTTTTAAACTACTTGTTCGACCATTTTTAGAGATAACTGATTTCGCTTATTTTCACATATCTTTGTCTAAAATAAGTTGATATATTGTATATCTCAATTTTTCTATCAGAACTCGTCTTCTCACGCGGTCATAAGGCTTCGGAAAGAACGTTTGTCCCAAATCGATCGTTTAATATCTTATCACTCTGAAAAGCGCCAGTATTGACCAGAGTTGGCGACAAAATCAAAAGCATTCAAAAGTAAAATCAATCACAGTTCTCAATTTTGTTTAAACAAACACGTTTCAGTATATTCGAATGAAGGTGAGAAGCAAAATGT
>NCKU01002045.1:0-21020 GCA_003675995.1 Dinothrombium tinctorium
AAAATGAGTTCAGTAAACCGCAAAACAATTTCCCACTTCAAATGCACATATAGAGTGGGGAATTGTTTTGCCGTTTACTGTATCTGAGCAAAGAATTAAAATGTGAAAAGTGATCGATCACACATTAGAGAAATCATATTTTCTGTCACTTGTATTCCTTCATTATTTTCGCAACAGTATCGAAAACTTGCTCGTATAATCCACCGTTTTTGATCACTTCTTCATTCCAAAATTGATGGGACCAGAGTTCAGAAATATTTCTTGCAATGAATTCCGTAGTTTTGACTTTTAAATGCTCGTTTACTTTAGCATAGTTTACCAAACGCAATAAATTCTTGCAATTGTCGATATTGATGTTTTCAGCCAGATATGCTTCACAGATTCGATTTAATCGCGGCAACTCATATTTGTCAGCAATATAAACCAAATCGATTGCGTTAATTGCAATATTTCTAACTTGATCTGTGTACAAGAAGTACAGCATTTCTTTAATAACCACGCTTTCGAAATCGTTAATTTCGATGCGTTTTTCTGATTTTTCTTTCATTTCAGTTTCAAGCATTGATCTGAAAACTGGAGAACGAGCCTTTAAAATAAAACTGTGAGCATCGATTTCAACACCATCCATACACTCAATTATCAGATCACTGGTATTACAGTCAATAAAAGATTCGAGATCATCATAAACTGAATTTCCTGTGTTTTCAATTGGATCTTCAACAGTGATTGTGCACTGAATGTTGAAACAATCATTTTGACCCAATATTTTAGCGCGATTTTGTTCAAATTCACTTCTTGTGAATAAGTTCTCCCATTTAAAATTATCCTTATTTTTGAAATGATGCTTATTTGAAACAGACTTGAATACTTGATTATATGAATCCATAATTCTTATTGTATATTCGGCTTTGATAACAGTGTCAGAATCAAGAGATAAACAAATTGCAATGTATTCATAATCACCATAAGGCTTACGAGGATCTATTTGCAAATGCCACTTGCTATAAGGCTTTGCGATCGTAATTGTGTCTGATTTCAACAGTTCCTTTGTTCGATTACTGAAATTTTTGAATCTTTTTTTGACTTCATATAACATTTTTCGTGTAACTTTATCAAAATCTTGCGACATTTTAAATTTCTTCTAAATACTATAATGAAAATAAGATTTTTTTTATTATTATATTAATTTTAAAGAGAATTAACTCACCTTAAAAATAAAAGTTTATAAGACAAGCAATATTTTATAGAAATTATAGAAAATACGTTTAGGTTTTAGCAAATGAAAAATGATTTTAAGAACTTGCGTTCAGATTGCAATCGAATAGTGAAATGCGCAATTTGTTTTCGATTTACAGTCTTTTAAACTTAAATTTCACATTTTGCAAAAACACTTTCATCGCGCGCTTTGGTGTAAACAATCTTTCACTTGTTGCAAAAACACTTTCACTTTTTGCAAAACATTGTTTATTCGTTTAATTTTGAAATGCATTTCTATGGGTTTAAAATGTTTACAAAATTTGATTAAAATCGGTCTTCTCGGATTAAAAGTTTCCCCTTGTTAGTAACAGCAATAAAAAGCGATTTAAAAATAACTTTTTGAAATATTCAATGAAGAATTAAGTGGTTTTGTTTTTTATTTAAAATACAATAATCTTATCGAGATGGACATTTTGCGACAGAAGTGATTACAAGTGCTTTTCGAAGGAAAGCGATTTTCAACGATCGTATTGCGTTCACTTTTCGCAGCACAATAGATAAACGGAACGCAACGCTTTCGTGTCTGGTCAAAAAACCATTGCTTTTTAACTGTGGTCATTGCGCCGCAAAATGCGTACGGTTTTGGCATTTTGCACATCCAATCTTTCGCCGAGCGAGCTTTCACTGTTGTCGATTTCGTTCGGCTTGTTTTCGTTAACAAATTCCTCGCCTGTACAGTTTTAGTTGTTTTCGTTGACAACTTCTTCGCCTTTGCAGTTTTAGTTGTTTTCATTATTTTCTTTTGCGTAATATCCACATGCTCAAATTCATGTGGTATGAGCCACACCGTTTGGCTTCGTAGGTGACAAGTGAAATTAATTTTTTTTGTTTTAATCTCGAATACAACTTACTCGATGCACGTTTTTCGACACGAAGCTTCGTCTGGAAAGCGATTATCACCGATTGCAAATGTTTCGTTTTTAGCGAGACAATAACGATACGCCAAACACGTTTTCGTGATTAAATCGTAATAAAAATTTCTCACCACCGTCGTTTGTGCTCCGCAATAAGCGATTGCTCTCGGTCGTTTGCACTTAAATTCGTAAGTGGTAAAATTAAGCGTCGATTTGATCGCTAAAATTAGAATTAAGTACAATTCTAAATGCATTTTTGCTTTATGAAAACGTGTACATCCGCACAAATACTAAATGAAATTTGATAACAATCGTAACTTTAAACGTGAACGTTTTAAAATGTTTTCTGAATTCAAAAGTTTCTAAGCGAGAAAAGTTTGAAAAGAAAAACGTTGAATTGATATTATGGAGAAGATTTTTCAAAAATCGTTAAGACAACTTCGACTTAATCGACTTATTTTATGATAAAATTTAATCGTGAAAATGAATAAAAGCGTCTACACTGAAATCACATATAAAATACAGTCGTTTTTTAAAATCTATGAATTTCACTTCTTTCTCAAATTTGTGAAAATTTTGTACCATTTTTTCTTTTTCTGCTGCGTCTGTGTTTCTCTGCTACACATTTCAATAGTGGCATCAATCAATGCATTTGTATAGCTAATTTGTCTCGTTTGTGTTTGTTCATCTTTAATCGAAACTCGATCAGTTTGCACTTCGACCGATTCCAAATGATCGTCTTCCTCCGAATGCTTCGGCGGATTGAATGTAGCACATTGCATATGTTTCAATATTGTATTCGGTGATGTTAAACATTTCATTTCTACTATAGTTTCATCCGATGGATCAGTTGTGTCCATATCGCACTCAGAAAAATTTACTTCACAAGAAGCATTACTCTCATCTTGTGAGTCTTCTTCGCTCTTGACACTTTCTACAGAGAAATGTTCGAGTTGAACATTGGCCACTGAATTTGGTTGCGATGTAAGAACATTGTCAGTTTTAGTTTCGATTGAAATAGAAGAAGTCAGAGATGAACAGCTGCTTTCGCGTTTTAAATTTGACGATTTGAATTGGCCGATTAACGGATTAAAAATAATTGGTCCATGTTTATAATTTAACTGTGCGCTTGAAGCTGGACGATGTTTCACTAACAAGCGATGCTCTGGTACAGGTTCGATTAGATTTCGTGTTAAGCTGCATAAACTGTTCCACGCTTCTGTGTAACAATGAAATCGATTTAAATCATATGACATAACATTAATTTAACAAAATTGATAATTAAAAAAGTATTTCACTCAATCACTTACTTTTCATCGAATTGTTTTCATTCTGCAGATTTGTTTGCGAAGATGCTAAGTTTTGCGAATCCATAAATAGTTTTAGAAAAACAGGAGCCTATCAAACTAAGAACGAATGAAATTTCTCACTGGAGGCATAGAGAAATAAATTCTCTCTAACAATTGCATATCTTCGCTTGCAAAAGCAAACAAATTGTTGAAATGAGAAAGCAATTAAACGCATATCAGCGAATAAATTACCTTTTTTTATCTCGCACATGATTAAATTATTGTGCGAGTAAAGAGAAATAAAAGTGTGAGAAGTTTATTTGTAAAAGCGATCGATAAAATTTAATAACTATTATTGCAGAAAATTTACTTCAAATCGGTGGTTGTTGCTCTTTCGCTTAATTTTCACTTTTCAAATTATTTAATTTAAAATAGAAAAGCGCTGAAAAAAATTATTTTTCAGAAAAAGTTGAATGCTTTAAGTTTTTTGAAATTGAAAAAATTGATAAGACCAAGGTAAAGCAAAAAGGTTACTGAACCACTAGCGATTGATTTAATCAGAGCGCTTAAGCATTCGCTTTATCTCTCCTTTTGTGTGCCCGAATTTTTCTGTCTATCGAGCTTATATATACAGAAAACGTTTTTTTTGATAAAATTTTGTTTATCGGCAGAGGTAGATAAAATGAGGTTACGCGTCTGCTTCCGAGCCGATAAGTTGTCTCGGCTTAAGTAATGAAGCTACATTATCGCATAGCCTAAATATTGAAAATGTTAAAACGACGCTGAAAAAAAAATTCGATCATATTATGAAAGCACTAAGAACGAGTTCATTGCTTATGGTTAAATCATATTGCAAAAGTATTAAAAAAATTTTGCAAACAAACGCACGTAGCTCCTCCCAGAGTAAAATGAATCTGCAAAAGTATTCAACGAACGCAATTCGACTGAAAGCATCTCGAAGTTTTCAAATTTTAAAATTTTATCGAAATATTCTTGCGTGAAAATGTATTTTCGAGAAGTGCACAAGTGTTGTCAAACTTTCTCCCACTGACTTGTGAGGGTGGTGACTATATTCGGCTCGTATTAACACATTTGTAGTTATAACACAAACCTTTTGCGTTTTTGAAAAAAGCTGAAACCTTTTTTCTGTTTTACATCAAGTCCAAATTTAATTAATAATAATTTTGAAAATTTTCTTAACTTGGAAAAAGAAACTCAACGCTGCCAAGCACGTCTTCTCAAATCACACAACTCACGTTACTCACGAAATCGCATCAAAACATCGCTGCGAGTGGCGTGCATCCGTTCGACGAAGCAGCGATAATACGTCTCCGATTTCGAAGATCATGCCTCATATGTATTTTCACATCGATTTGGGCGATACGCTCTACTTTAAATACTGTACGCTTGACAACGCGTGGCAAACGTGCGTCGCATGCTTGGTGCTCTTTGTTTTGGCCACACTTTACGAAGGTTTGAAATCTTATCGCGAGTATCTCTACAAGCAACGCAAGCGATCGCCGTGCTGTCAGATTCCTGTCGGTGAACTCGAGGCCGGTGTGAATCCAGCCAGCGATGATCAACCGATTGTCGCTGCGGTTTCTGGTAACGATGGTGGTAGTGACAGCGGTTCAGAGTTGAGACAGCAATCAACAATCGCTTCTAATCGAGTATTTTACAAGAAATTGTTTAATAAACATCATTTAGCGCAAAGCTCATTGCACATCGTTCAAGTCGCAGTTGGTTACATATTGATGCTAGGCGTTATGACGTTCAATATTTGGATTTGCTTAGCTATACTCGCCGGTGCCGGACTCGGTTATTTCCTCTTCTGCTCTCGTCGTTCCACCGGCTACGATATCTTCGAGCATTGTAATTGAACAGTTTTATACGATTTTCGCTTGTTGTTGTTGTTATTCAAATAAAATTTTTGTAGACGCGACCGGTTTCTAGCTTGATATAACAACAACCAGTACCAGAATATGCAATGATTTTATGTTTGCTATTGTAACTTTTGAATTAAGGATGAATGGTGAAATAAACACTTTTTACGACAAGCTGTCAAAGTAAAATATGTGTTAAATGCATTTGAAAATTAATGGATAAAAAAACTGAATACAGAAATAGATTATTGAAAAAAGATTCTAAATAGCGAACAATACCTTTACATGTTAGCAATAGACATTTGGATTGAAACAAGTTCTTAGAAAAAATGTAGTTAAGCAATCGCTTTCTTAGTATCACTCTTTGTTTATTTTCTTAAACAAGTTCTTTATGGGACAAAATTTTACGATAGCAGCAGCAACAACAACTGCTTTACTTTTATTTGACAATTGAAAATGTCAATTTCAAGAGAATTCATTGCCACATTCGCTGTCTTCGTGCCAAAGCCGTGTGATGATCCTTTCCATATTAACGGCGTACACTGAATGCGAAGGAATAACAGATTTATGAATTCTTAATGCGTGAAATAAGTGCCATAACGTTATTTTATTCTCGTCTTCTTCCTCGCGTTTTCCATTACCACTTTTAAGCTGATTCCACGAATTGAATGAACAAGCTATTTGCGTCATAGCTTCGTGCTCAGCAAATTCAGTTGTCGGGGGGATTACCGCACAATGTTCACCCGATTCGTCGGTAAATGTCGAATGTGAATATTGCGGATATTTGACCAAAGACGACGCATTCTTTAAATACGGATTCAAAGGTGGAACGCCGAAGGCGTAACGAAACTTGCCATTATCATAAGAGCGAAATGATGATTTGAATGTGAGCATTGCGGTGATAATGTTCTTCATAAAATCGCGAACAGCGAGATTCAACAAAGCGATTGCTTCGTCTTGTACATCGTCAAGTTCTAATTCCCAAACGCCGACTAAAATACGAAGGTTCGCCATGAAATGATCGGGAAGTGTACCTTCACCGGTACAAAACACTAAACGCAACTCGCTTGGAATGATCGGCAGCGACCCGTCCTCATTGAGTTTACTTCTTTTATACGGATTCAATGTGTATTCGGAAACGTTAGCAGGAAAGAAGCGATGTTCATAAGTAACTTTAACCGTTTTTGCTTTACGCTTCGCTCGCTTATTACCACCGCAATCGTCTCTCTCGCTTTTCACATCATTCGCATTTGTTTTTTGAACTGATTGTGAAAAAAAACGAACAAAGTTTAAGAGGTTATTTACGTAACACAATTTTTCGTATCTCTTTAGAACAGTGTGAGCAAACCTGATGATGTGGACGGTAATTGAAGACATTTGTTGAAAAGCGAAACGATAAATTGATTGTGAAACGCAACGGTTTGCGGCGAGAGTAATTTGCGAGCTTCGAAATCGAACTCTTCTTTGGTTAGATTTCGTTGAAACCAAGTTTTCAATAATCGAAGATAACTGTAATAGCAGAATGAAGTGTTTGTTATTTAATTAAATAGAAGAAAAAACAAAATTAAATCTAAAACAATGCGCAAAAGTAGATGTCGAAAGTGACAGCAACTGTCGAAAGTCAAAGTAAGATGCCGAAAAGCGAGGATACCTTTTGAAGTGATCGCCCAAAGCGTCGAAAAGACGTATTTTTGTCGACGACAAGTCATCCATAAATTAAGCGAAATGATTTTATACATTGATTAGAAAAGATTTTCGATTAAAACGCGAAATTTTTTTCGCGTTTTTTTCGTTCGTTTAAAGTAAAAACATTTGCAGACGACGCGAACGAATGGTAACGCCGTCTATTATTTTGGTTCTAATCTAGTGAAAAAGTAAAAAAAAGTTTACATTGAAAACATTTTTTATTATTGTCGATCTGTAAAATAAAAATTAAATAAATTACTTGTTTAAGTAGTATTGTTGATTAAATTTATTTCTCGGGTGCTACTTACGAAGTGCAATCTTTATACAATGAAAGTAGATTTGATGCATTAATTTTTTTTTCTGATCGTTTGACGATGTTATCTAATGATTTCCTTTCACTTAAGTTTTAAAGAATGAAAAAAAGACGCACGATGCATAAAGAAGATGAGATTCTCTCATGGCGTGGTAAAATATTTTGAGTATATGTTTATCAGATGTAACTATTGAGCATTTTAAGTTAAAAAATTCCAAAATTGCATTTTCTTTTTACCTTGTTAATATGCAATGTCCTATCAAGTCTTTCAGTAATAGTTACTCCTAAAAGTTTTACTTCGGTTATTTTTTAAATGACATTTCCATCTAAATATATATCAGTTATATAATAAGTTCCTATATTTTAAAAAATAAATAAAATCGTTTCACTTTGTTTTAACATTATTTGCTTTTTATTTTAAAATGAGCAGAAAAGGACGGGTTGTAGCAAATTTGGAAAAATAAAAGTTAACGAATTTTTTGAAAAATAATACCAAATGAAAGTATTCAGAAAATGAGCTGACAAGTATTTTTTGTTTTTCTCATCTAAGAACGAGGCAAACATCAATAATTAAAATAAAACTTCTTATACATTATGTCTATGGGAAAAGTGAAAATGCTTAGCGCATTATTATTTTCGCTTTACGGGTTTTTGCTATATTTTTGACAGCTGGAAATAAGAAAAAATTCACAATTTTACTTTTCACTCATTATTCTATATTTAAATGAGATAATAAATAAAATTAACTTTAATCACTTTAATCAATTAAAAAATAAAAAATTCAGTTTTTCAAATTAAACGAAAGCGAAGACATAATTGAGAAAAAATCCCTATAATTACATAAATTGACGATTTTCAAGAAAGTCGAACGTGTGTTTCAAAAATGAAAAATTAATTTGTGTCCACTTTTCTCTTCGATTTGTTTGAAAATTTTTTCGATTGAAATAAGTTTTAGGAACGAACGAAAGCAAAAGCTTAAATGACGACCAAATCGAGCGAAGAATGGAAAGCGCCTCTCACGAAGCAAGGTTCGAAAAGCCATAAAATCGAATGCTTACAATCACGTGTTTTTTTTTCTCGATTCAATGTTAAACAGAAGCGAGAAGTTTACTGCAAAAATGGCGTGAAGAGAATACGCGTTGTCCTGAAAAAGTGAGAGATGTTTGGCAGGCATTCGATTTGCGAAACAGTGTCGGCGACGAGAGTAAGAAAACGATCGATCTATGCTCTCATTTTTTAACATTATGCTTTGTTGATTTACTTCCATTCTCTTAGAGTGGCAAATTCTTGAACAAGTTTGCTTAGCGGCAATGGATTTACACGACGCTGTGTTGATCAAAGATTGCTTGACGCAATTGGACGCTAAATTTCCTAACAGTTCACGAGTTCGACGTTTGAAAGTGATGGCAAAACTCGAATTGAGAGAGCGTTACGAAGATGCGTTGAAAGTGTACGACGATATGATTAAAAAAGATGAATCGAATTCCATTCTCTATAAGAGAAAAATTGCTATTCTAATTGCTCAACGAAAAATTCCCGAAGCTATACGCGAAATGTCGGAGTATTTAAAAAAATTTATGAACGATTCCGAAGCTTGGTTAGAACTGTGCGATTTGTATATTCAAGAGCAAGAATATAGTAAAGCAGCGTTTTGTATGGAAGAATTGATTTTAACCAATCCACACAATCATCTCTATCATCAAAAATATGCTGAAATACAATACACCATTAATACACAGGAAAGCATGGAACTTGCGCGTTCGTATTACTCGCAAGCAGTAAAATTAAATCCTACCAATATGCGCGCCTTGTATGGTCTATTCTTGACTGCTTCAAATCTCTCTCAACAAGCAAAGTATACCTCACAAAAGCGAAGAGAGAACGCGAAGATCGCTTCTTGGGCAATGTCGCATATAACAAAAATATACGAGGACGCAGAAGCGGGTAAACATCAATTGAGTGCACTCGAAGCGATGATGGGTAGTTTACAAGTGAATTCTGTTAATTAGTGATATAAGAATATTTATTTGTTAGGTTTATCTAAAGAAAAGTTTTTTTAATATTTTCATTTCTCGTTGTAAAGGAAGCACCTTTTCTTTCTTGTAACAAAATTGTCAAACGATTATCAAAAGCAGCAAACAACGAATGATCTTTTTTCACTTTTCAAAGAACACTTCTAATCTCAAGCACTTCTTTCGTTTCATATTCTCTTTCATCTGTAGTGTAACTGAAGCTTAGATAATTTTTATTTAGGTTCGGTTATTGTTTAAGAAAATGTTGAAAAACTTTCGCCATATCAAGATAATTTAAATTTAAAATTTTTAATTTTTATGTAAGAGTTAACGCGAGAGAAAAATCACAATGCTAGGAAAATTAAATTTTGTTATTTTTTAACTTGTAATGCACTTTCGGATTGTCGCTTTTTCCGTTGAGCTGATTTCTTATAATTCTTTAAATTTTTCAACACATATCAATAATCTCGAGTAATGTTTACCGAAAATTTGTTCACTTTTTGAAATTAATTTGAAACATGGATGTGTTATGCAAGAGTCAATATCATAAGTAGGCACTGGTTTTGTCACTGGCACCCAATACAAAAGTCTTCCGCCTAATTTTAAATGACTTGCACTGAATTCTAGTAGATCTTTAATGATGTCCATGAAATTGTATCGAATTTTTGCAGGTATATGACCTTCGCAAAGTTCGGGTGGAATTTTATAATTGCGTTCTGAACCGATTTTCGCTGACGCTTCACGAATACCGTACGGTGGATCAGTTACTATAGCGTCGAATTTAATATTCTGTCTCCACAATGGCAATGAAGCATCTGCGACAATCACATCCAAGTATTTAGATTCGAGTGAATATTGTTGAAGATTAGAAAAAATAGTTTCATCAGGTTCTCTTTTACTAACACCACATCGCGAAGGCCTGCTTCTGCCGTACATTAATAAATAGTCAATATCTGTACCAAAAACAAAAGCACCAAACTTTGCTGCGGCGACCAAAACACTTCCGGATCCCACGAAAGGATCGAGAACTAAATCGCCTTCTTTTATTTTCGCTATGTTCGCCATTATTAACGATAATTTTGGGTCCAGAGAGGTATTGCTTATGAATTTTCTCTTCTTTAAATTAAGATCTTGTATGATTTTTCGCTGGCCATCGGCTATCCATCGACCGAAAAACAGCGCGTAAGGCTTTTCAGGAATGTTGTTAGGATCGATTCCGTTGTATTCAATTAAATAAAACAAATTATCTGGATTTTTTAAATCGATCACACCTTTAAAATTTAAAAACGATAATCGTTCGATTTTCTTAATCTGTTCATCAAAAGGCATCTTTTTGCCGAAACTATCGACCACAATTTTAAACGAATAGCGTTCACTATTGGATTGAAATTGTTGACAGTGTTTACAAACGCGTAATTGTTCGTACAATTGTTCCTCTGTATTTGAAAAAGCCCACAATTCGACAATGTATTTAATCATAACGCTTCTTTCGGCAATTCTTCGTATGTCGCATTCATTCGACTCCAATATTACGTAAGGCTAAGTTATTAAATGAAACGCTTTACAAATTTTTCACCACATCTACATTTACTCACCGAATCTGTGCTCTTATACAGCCAGTTAACAGAGAGAGATTCGAGTGAAATAACGGATTCTAATTCCTATCAAAAAAAATTATTAAAAAATAAATTTAATTTTTGAGAGAAGTTTTAAAATTTTAAATGACGCTCACCAAAAGCTGTTCGAACAAAAAATGGACACACACCAATCACTTACAGGAAGTCTGAATTCAACGTGTTCGTGGGCGAACCAAATTAAATATTTCGCCGTTTTGCACATATTTTGTTTGAATTTCATTTAAAATCAAAGCGAAGAAAAAAAAATTTAATTAAAAAAAATTAATTTTTCAAAACACGCGAATGCAAGAAACCAAATTGAAATCGTAATTAGAAAACGATCCCTGGCCGGCAACGTGCGCGTTGCGTCACAGCGAAGTTTCCTTTTCCGCGTCGCTAGCGAACGCAAAGCAAACGAAAGTAAGTCAAGCGATTATTTCACTCGTTTTGCCGTTTAATTAATGTTTGATTTTCATTTTTCAGCAATCGTTTAAAATTTAAACAATCAACACATTGTCCTTAAACTCGTTTCTTGATATCTGAGCAATCCTTTCGCCACACAAAGATGGGAAGGGAGGACCGCGCGACTTGGAAGTCCAACTATTTCCTTAAATTGGTGGTAAGTTCTTTAGTTTTTTTTGTGGTTAGTTTTATTCATTTGCAATTTACACTCATTTCAGCAACTGATGGATGAATATCCGAAATGTTTCATCGTCGGTGTCGATAACGTAGGCTCGAAGCAAATGCAACAAATTCGTCAATCGTTGCGACAAAATGCGGTGCTTTTAATGGGCAAAAACACGATGATTCGTAAAGCGATTCGCGGACATTTGGAAAACAATCCGAGCCTCGAGAAAATCTTACCGCACATAAAAGGGAACGTTGGATTCGTATTCACGCGCGAAGAATTGACCGAAATTCGCGACAAAATATTGGAGAATAAAGTGAAAGCGCCAGCGAGAGCGGGGGCAATTGCACCGCTGGATGTGAAATTACCGCCACAAAACACCGGACTCGGTCCTGAAAAGACATCTTTCTTTCAGGCGTTGCAAATTCCGACTAAAATCTCGAAAGGAACTATCGAAATTTTGGTAATGCCACTGTTACATTTTAAGAGGATGATTTTTTAACTTATCACTTTCAGAATGAGATTCATCTCATCAAAAAGGATGAAAAAGTCGGTGCTTCCGAAGCGACATTGTTGAATATGTTGAACATCTCTCCGTTCACTTATGGCTTGAAAATTCGTCAAGTGTACGATTCAGGAACCGTTTTCGATCCCGAAATTTTGGACATTACGCCTGAAGATTTGCGATCGCGTTTCTTGGAAGGTGTTCGCAATATCGCTGCTGTGTCGTTGGCTATCGGTTATCCAACTGTTGCTTCAGTTCCTCACTCGATTGTGAATGGATTGAAGAATTTGATCGCTGTCGCGGTTGAAACCGATATTTCTTTCAAGGAAGCCGAGACTGCAAAAGAATACTTGAAAGATCCATCGAAATTCGCTGCTATCGCTGCTGCTGCTGCACCTGCGGCCGAAGAAAAGAAAGAAGAGAAGAAAGAGGAAAAGAAAGAAGAATCCGAGGAGTCGGATGAAGATATGGGTTTTGACCTTTTCGGTTAAATTGTAATCAAAAGAAAAGTTTAATAAATCCATTTGAAGCTAATTATTTTTTTCCGCACATTTAAAGAATTTACAAGGAAATTACAGTGTTTTAAACTTACATTTCACATTTTACAAAAACACTCATCGAGCGCTTTGATGTAAACAATCTTTCACTTTTTGCAAATTTTTTCACAATCAGCGCAAAACACTTTATTCGCACAATTTCGAAAAGGGATATAATAGAGTTACAGGAATGAATATGAGTTATGAATGGTGTAATAATACGCGTTTAATGGTTTCAATTCAATTTTCGATAAGACATTTGATGAGATAATTTTCCGTATGCTTAACGCAATTGAAGCAGTTTTCACTGAAATGTACCGTTTCTCTATCATATCAGGTCTGTTTCGAATTTAAGGCACTAAAGTGACCCTTTTGAGCGAATAGTGCCTTAAAATATCGCGAATTGTATTTAAAGAAATATTTTGGATGCGATCAAATTCTTCAATGCATCACACTCTTATTTGCTTTAGTGTAAATGAACAATTTTCGTCCATCCAGTCGCAGATTTTCTTGTTGATCTTCGTACAGGATACTCTTGTAAGAGTGTGATGCATTGAAGAATTTGATCGCATGCAAAATATTTCTTCGAATACAATTCGCAATACTTTCAAGCACTTTCACTATTCACTCAAAAGGGTCACTTTGGTGCCTTAAGTTCGAAACAGTCCTGATATGATAGAGAAACGGTACATTTCAGTGAAAACTGCTTCAATTGCGTCAAGCATATGGAAAGATATCTCATCAAATGTCTTAACAAAGAAGTGATCGAAAATTAAATTGAAACGGTTAAACGCGTATTATTACACCATTCATAACAAACTCATATTCATTCCTGTAACTCTATTATGTCCCTTTTCGAAATTATGCGAATAAACAATGTTTTTGCAAAATGTGAAATGTAAGTTTAAAACACTGTAAATTATGTAGGAAAAGTTTTTACCTTATGCTTAATTAAAGTAATTTTCATTCGCGTTTTAATTTACATCTTTTCGGTGAAAAAAATCCAATCGATAAGCTAACTTCAACAAATAAAACGGATGGCGTCTACAGCGAAAACTAATGTCAAATAGTGATCCACGCGATCGATAAAAACGCCATTCGCTTCTTTTGCTATTGTTTGTTCGCCGCATTTCGTATCATCGACGCTCGCATTACACCGATGTCTCGAAAGAACATTTGCTTGCAAATACAAATTGTGCGCAATTAAGAAAGAAACAGAGAAAAGTGTAGTCGTAATGTATGTGTTTGCCGGACACAACGAATACGTCAAATGGCCAGCGGTGAGCGTAGAAGCAATGCATCCTCCGATGGTGATCGAAAGTCAAGCAAGCAGGCGTCTTCCTCTTCTACAACCACAACAGCAACATCGTGTAGTCGTAGACATCGATCCACGAGTTCTTCATCGCGAGCGGCCAGCAAAGAGAAGCAGGAGCAGCGACAAACGCACGCTTTCGCATTGAAATGTGCGAAAGAGCAGCAAAAGTTGCGAAGTAAAGTGAAAAGCAAACTCGAACAAGATTTACTTCGGTAATTCGTCAATTCACTTTGTACGTCTTCACTATTCGATAATCACTCTTTTCTCTTTTTTTTGCTTTCTTCTTAGACTTTTCGACAGCGAAGCATTTGCTGATTTTGTGATCGAGTGTGATTCTTCTGTAAGTAAACGGTGCCACACTTGTTTGTTTATCGCACGCGTACCAAACTTATACAAAGAATTGGTGAACAATTTTAAAGTTTGTGATAGTATTGAAAACTCTTCTTCTTCAACTTCCACTTCTTCTTTTTCTCTTGTTACTGTGAAAATTCCGTTTTCGATTGAAGCGAGCAAAATATTCTCGTTATTGCGTAAAATTTATTCCGAAGAAGACATCAGAAAGGATGAGGTCGAATTGATTCGCGAGCTCAAAAAGTGGATGATGGAGAACTCTTTGAACAGCAATCAATCGCCACATTCGGATTGTGGTGAAGAAGAAGCGATGCGATCGGCGAATGAGCCGAAAGAAGTTGATCGCGTTGCTCAAAGCGAAGATAATTACAATCAAGAAGAAGTGTTCAGATTGTCCGACGATGAATGCGATAGTGGAAAGCGAAGCGTCAAAGATTCGACCAACAAATTTAGTGATAGTCTTGAAATTATACGCTCGACGAACAATTTGTCGAACAGTTTTGTTAACAGTGATTCTTTGACTAATATCAGTGTGACAAACGATGAGAAAGGAAACGAGGATGAAAGTAGTTTTATGAGCGGTGCGAATTCGCTCGACAGTGGAGATGAGGATGAAAATGGTCGCGAAATGTGCGGCTCGAGTAGTAGCAGTCAAATGGTCAGAAGTGGTACTTTTGATTTGCTTTGTCAAATGCCGTTAGAAGATGCGATCGATAAGGAGGCGAAGCAAGATGACAACATTCAAAAACCGAGAAGTTTGAATATAAAAAATGATGCGAATGCGAATTCAACGAAGAAAAGCAGTCAACAAGATTCGGATGATAAAGATGAAAACGATTTAGATGCTGAGACGCCAATCGCAGAACCTTGTCACTCGTTTCCTAGTAAATCGCCGGGATCGATGTTTCAATTTTTTGTTGACGTTCAATCGTTGCCCGATCACAAGCAGGAGCAAGAAGTGAAAAAAGAGCGAAACTCGTCGGCGTCATCAGGATTCATGTTCATTGACATAAACAGTTGCGATCAGTATAAAAGTGACAATGATGGATTAAACTCATCTCAGTTCAGAAGCAATTCAGTGTCCTACATTGAAACGAAGCCAAACGAAGTTGCGTCGGCATCGTCATCGTCGTTTACATCATCGGTGCATTGCAACGAAGAGAAAAAATGTAATTCGTGTCTGAATCTATCGCGAAATGGCACATTGAAAAACACCACCGTAGAAGCGGTACAAAGCGAAGAGATACCACTTTTACCGATGAGTCCGATTCCGCGCCGCAAACGTGTGAATCAAGACACACTTCCGCGGCAGCACGAGAAGGCGAAAAGTTCGCTCGATCTGAAGCAAATCGACTCGCCGCGCACTTTGCCGAGCGCGGATAATGTGATGTCTTCTTCGTGGCGATCGGACTGCAGCAGTGCTCTTTCGAGAAACAATTCGCTTAATAATAATACTCATAGGAAGTCGGTACCGATTACAAGACGT
This sequence comes from Dinothrombium tinctorium, assembly GCA_003675995.1. Lineage (NCBI taxonomy): Eukaryota > Metazoa > Arthropoda > Arachnida > Trombidiformes > Trombidiidae > Dinothrombium > Dinothrombium tinctorium. The sequence goes on from NCKU01002045.1 coordinate 15,732, forward strand.
GGACATTTTTCACCTTCTGTGCTTCGCGACGACGATTCTTTTTATTCGGAAGTGTCCAGTTTGAGCTCTTCGTTCGTAAAAGATCAACTTAGCACGAATCAAGAGAGTATCGACGAGCAGGATAGTTTACTCACTCGAACGCTTGAATCGTGCTCTAAATTAGGCGAAGATTTATTGCGTATGTTTTTCGACGAAATCAATTATGATGTGATCATCGAGGCGGAGGACAGAGAGATCAAATCGCATAAATGTATACTCGTCTCGCGATCGCCTTACTTCGCCGCCATGTTCACCGGCGAATGGATCGAAAGTCAAGCGGAGAGGATTAATTTGAAAGGATTCTCGTTCAATAGTGTGCATTTCGCTCTCTGTCACATTTACAGCGGTGCTGTTGTCATTCCCAAAGATAATTTAAATTTAGCTGAATTAGCCGTACTCTCCGATCTCTTATCGCTGGACACACTTAAAGAAGTTGTTCTCTACGAATTGAAGAAAAATTATTGCCACTTCTTTCACAAACCATGTAATGAGTGTATCAGCGGAGTGATCGATTGTTTGATGCTTTCCTCGCAGTGCGGTTTAGAAAATCTTTTTCAAAGATGCCTTTCTTGGATCGGAAAGTATTTCGTCAGCATATGGCCGACCAAAAATTTTGCTTCACTTCAACCGTCGTCGCTGATTGAATCTTGCTATCAAAGTGCAGTGAATCAAATGACTCCCGACAATATACTCGAAGTGATATTAAATTGCGAGAGATTGGCGACTTCGATGCCAAGAGTGAAGTGGGCAGAGCCGATTTTCGCTTTGATCGCTAAACTGATGGAAGATTCGTGCAATTATGTCGCGACTAATTACGATCTCGTTGTATCGACAAATTCGTTCATCTCGTTGGGCAAAGGGCGATCGTGGAATATTTCAACGTTAGAGAATACGCTTCTCGCAGCGATGAACGCATTGACAGCTGATGTTGCGTGTAAAACGATAATTCAATTGAGTAATATTTTAATGATATCTGAAACGGAAACCGCCTTCGGCTACGGACCTTATGTGGATGCATACGTTACGCTTGTCCGAAAAATGTATCGTCATTGCGAGCGATACTTGATACACAACGCTCTTCAAGCGTCCAATTGTCAATCGTGGTCTTTACTGTCGCCCGAAATACAGCAACATATTCGCGATTCCGCTGTGATCGTATTCGAGTTCGATAAGCCGACCGCGCCGCGACCGAAACTTTCGAGCGGTAATCGCAAGTTTACGAAGGCGAAGAAAAATGAATCCGAAAGCAGCGATAGCAATAGTAATAAAAAGGAGATAAAAGAGCGAAAGTCGAAAACCTCGCCGAGAATAAAGTCAAGTTCATCGGTAGACGTACGCAAGCAGAAAAATGATTACCACATCTACGACGAAGTACCAGTCGAATGCGGCGATGCCAGCGGTGAAACGTATATCGAATACAACAACAACGAAAAGACAAAAAGTGCGAGTGGTAAACGATCGCAGGCGAATGTGATCTCGAGCAAAAAGTGTAGTCAAGTGGCGAAAGTTTCACCATTCACAGTGAAGAAGCCGAGCAATGAAATTGCATCGGTAGACACGACGGCAGACGGCTTAAGCGATCTCGTCGCTGAAATAGACGCAGAATCTAACCTCGTTAACAATTGCTTGCAAGAAGCAGAACTGTTAGAACAAGAATTGACGCGTAAATTGGCGAAGCAAAATATCAGCAGCGCACGTTTATCGTCGAAAAGTAGAACTCATTTACGCACAAGTAGCCAAGATTTAAATATCGGTGCACGTAATCAAACGAGATCGAGGCCTTCTTCGAGCACCACTTCGAGAACGACATCTTCCTCAAGACCACCGTTTAAATAGAAAAAAAAACGAAAATGAATTCAAATTTTTACACAATTTGCTCTCTTTCTCTTGTTCTCTCTCTCTCTCGATTCAATACTTAATCTGCTTAAGTGATCTCAAATCGATCTCAAACACACAACTTCTTATCGAAACTATTTAATATGCAACATTCCAAAAAGTTTTCTTTTAAATGAATTTCGATTGAGAATTTTAAATTGTTAAAACTTTTATTTTAAAACTTGAATTCAGTTTAATTAGTGTTAATTTAGATTGACGAAAAGCAAGCCGGCCGTTAGTTAATTAACTAAAATGCATAAAACGCTTGTAAAAAAACGTTGTAAACGCGTTGAAAAAGCGTTTCGTTTGTTTCAGCGATTGTTGTTTGTAACGAGAGTACCGAAAGACAATTAAAAATTGAATTTGATGCAAACTCGTACGCCATGTGATCGATGCATTCGCTGCATTTATTTTGAAAATATGAAAGGAAATGATTGTCACGTTGTGCAGAAAACAGAAAAAAAATTTTCTCGTTTGCGAACAATTCGCTATTTTCTGTTTTTAACGTTTAAACCTGGAAATAGTATTTAGTTTACACTCACTCACTCACTCACTCTCTTTCTCTCTCTCTCTTTCGCTCTCCTGCGTTTTGACTCACTTTAGCCGCAATTCGCGAATATCTAAACACACCGTACTTTAGCATTATGTCACTTATCTGTATTTGGTAATGATTAACAGAAGCTCTTTCTCTCTCTCACTCTCTTACTCTCAGTGAGTGAGATTGGAAAAACCGTTTTCTCTCGCTCAGTTTTTATTGTACTAAATTAAAACCACCCAAAAATCGATTTCTCTCTTCTCTTCTCTTCGTCCCGCTTTATTTTCTACTACTCATTCGTTCGTAAAGCGTGTTGTCGTTTGGTGTGCGTGTCTGTAGAGTCGAGAAGAAGAAGAAGAAGAAGAAAAGTTTTGTGCGCCCTCCGCTCGCATTACAAAGTCTCGACTTAATATTTAAAAGAAAGTGTCTCGTTTTGTCTTTATTACTTAAAAACTTAAACAGAAAAAACGCGATGGGTTTAAGATTTTCGCGTGAAAAGAAGCGTAATTCGGAGCCTAATAACGAAGAATCGGCGTCGAATGTCGAGGAGCAAACGACGGATATTCAGTCAAAGGTAAGGAATGCGAAGTTTTTTGTTTGTTGCAATAATCTTTTTGCCTTCTTCAATTATTCTGGTGAACGCCTCATCGCTTTTAATGCTTGTGTCTGCTTCGGATTGTTCTAACAGTTTTTAAATTTACACTCGTTATTTGCTTTTTCGTATGTCATTTGCTAAAAATTTACTCTTTTATGCAATTTGCTATTTTCGTCGCTTTTTATTTCGTTTCCATTGCGAAATTTCGCGTTTTGAAAGCGAAAGAAAAACGACAACGTGATCATCTTTCGCTGCAAACATCACAAGACGCATCGATAGTGTTTTAGTGCCAATAGCTGCGTAAATAGCTGGTCTTTGAAGTTGCTTATCTACTCAAATAGTGAAATAACCCAAATTTTAAATTGAGAAAGACAATGTTAACTTCTTGGCCAGAGTCGAATATGAAAAACGAAAACCGCCGATCAAAGTGATGACTTACACGTGCGATTCATCTGATTTCGTTTATCATTTTTCAATAATTATTAAAAGTCATTGATTTCAATTAATGTCAACGACAGGAAAGTGATTAAAATTAAATGCGCACTATGATGATCAAACCAGAAAAAATAAAATAAAATTCAAAATGATTTACGCACTATTTTCATCTTGTTAAACACAATGATCGCTTCATAATCGGAGTAATTAAAGCAAATTAAAAAAAAAAGCAAAACGCAGGACGTTAATATAAAAATAACTTAACGCTTCATAAATGTGTAATTTAACTTAATTTGTTTTGAGTTTTGAGAAATGTTGGCTTTTGAAACTGTAAAACGACGCAATCGAAGTGTAAAAATGCTTTCGTTCGCATAAAATAGTAGAAGCGAAATTCGGAAAGTGAAGAAGAATTTTTTAGCAAAAATTTATTCACTGTGTTCAACTGCTTGTATGTGTGTGTGTGTGTGTGTTTTTGTTTTTCTAAATAGAATTCACGAAACTTAAAACGTAAATATAGAAAATATTTTTGGCGATCGCCTGTTTTTTAGCCCAAAAAAATTTTTCTCGCTTTCGCTTCTCACTCGCAAATAAACGTCTACGCAAATAAATATTTTAAAACTTTTTTTTGTCGGCCACATTTTTTGCTATTTAAAAATTGAGTGCGATTCACTCACTAGACTTAGTTCTCGACCGACTTGTGATCAGTGAACATTTGCTGCTGCTGCTGTTTGTTGTTAACAGCAAAAAACTTTTGTTTGAAAATTTTTAAACTTTTGCGTCGTTTGTTCATTCTAAATGGTAAGCTTGAGCTTTTGATAAAGTTTTCCTCTTTTGTTTGCCCAAATCCTTCTTTTGTGAATACATTCGATTAATTATCGTTGTTATTATTATCAAGTTCACTTCTTGTTATTTATTCAAAAGGAAACGAACACACAAGCTGCTTCTGCTGCTGCTGCAAAGCAAGGAAGCGAAAGTGATACCTCTAAAGCGGATACACCCGTAGCACCGACGAAGGAAGCTGCATCTATTAATCCTCAAGCTCAAAAGCAGAATGAAAGCGCTAAAACAGAAGCGTCGGCCACGACTGCTTCTTCGAATGAACAGTCTAAAGTTTCAACCGCGGAAACTGTTAAACCGATAGACAGTGAAAGTGAGAAAAAAGTTAAAGTTGAATCAACAGAGGCGAGTGCTAAAGAAGCAACACAACAACAACAACAGCCAATACCAGTTGAGGCGGTCAAAGAACCTAAGAAAGAAAGTGCAGAAGTGAAAGCGGAAACTCCGAAAGTAGATGAAAAATCAAGTCAACAACAACCAGTGCAAGCAACTGAACAATCGAAACCTACTGAAACTACACAACCACAAATAGAAGAAAAAATTGAATCGCCTAAGCAGCAGGTAACCACTACCGAAGCTTCTCCAGTAACAGAGCCTAAAGCTAAAAAAGAACAGCAAAAACCTCCTGAAACAGCTGAAAAGCAAAATGAGCAACCACAAAAGTTGGAAAAACCAACTGAAAAAGTTAAGTCCACAGAAGTTCCTACTCAACCGGAGTCTAAAGAAGCCGTAGAGCAACCAAAAGTTGAGACTTCGACTACCGAGCAACCAAAATCGACCGAAACACCAGCTGCACCAGTCAAGACTGAAGAGGCACCTGTTCAGTCAGCTAAACCTGCTGAACAACCACCAACTGAAGCTCCTGCGACCCAAGCGCCGATAGAAAATGTCGCGGAAAAACAACAACAAAGCGAAGCATCTTCTGATCAAGCTGCTCCAGTACCTCCTGCTGATCAGTCGCAAGCGAAAGATA
>NCKU01002046.1:0-21011 GCA_003675995.1 Dinothrombium tinctorium
TTATTATTAGAATAATACGTGTTTGAGAATGAAATAACATATTTCAATAAAGAAAACACTGAAAAACTTGTCAGCTTGAAATTTAAAAGTAATTTCGATACTTATAAAGAAAATCTATTGAATTACTATTATTTAGTTTGAAATTTATAAGTTTTCCCACATAAAAATCTCTTCATAAGCGCCGAGTGCAATGTTTTGACACATTTCACACATTAAAAGAAACTTTGCTTTCAACTCAGTATTAAACTTCTTTTACATTTGAAATTCAATTTCACATATTTTTGTGAATAAATGTTAATAAAATGACGACTAAAGGAAGAATGAATTAAATGGAAAAAAATTGAAAACGCGAACAGTGTGCACGTTTGGTGGCATTAAAAAAATTAATCAATAAATGTGGAAATGAAATTGGTTTCTCTCTACCATACAATTCATCATTACATAATCACTACCGTCTACAATTACAGAAATCATTTATATTAAATGAAATTCATGAAACAATTAGCGATCTGTTATTATAAATGAAATTTCAATTTGTGTGTTTCATTCGATAGAAGAGAAAGAGGCAAAGATTAATTGAATATTTTTTATGCAAAAGAGAAGACATCGAGGCAACTCGAATTTCTATGTCGATATTACGTTTACAAATTTCAATTTCACCCGATATCAGAAGTCACTTCGAGTCGATCAAAAGATTCATTTGAAAAACATTTTTTGCTATATAGTTTCACTTTATTAAAAATGTCAATCTGTTTGATTTACACGCTTCAATTGATTTTATTTTTAAAACAAACTGTAAAATGTTAAGTGATAAATTCCAAATATTCAAAAATACAGAAATTGATTATTAATTTCGAAAGTTGAATATTAACTTACAAGTTTGCATTAAAATATAAGAAGCTTGGAAATTTTAAGCTTCTAAAAAATGAGAATTAATAAACAGACAACTAAGCAATTTGTCAAATTTATAAATTTGCATAAGTGAAAAATTGTATTGCGATTTTTGGAATTAGAAAAAAGAATTTTTAACGTGAACAAGTATCAAATCATTTTTAAAAGCTTCACATTGCTCACAATGTTTCAAGTTCACGAAAAGCATGCAGTTGGAAAATCTGGTAACAGCTTGAATCTAATGCATTCACGCGAGATTAGATTCGTTTTTTTAAAAGCTGTGTGTTGTTTTGAGCACAACAAAATTATAAATCAGGGAGACAATTCGCAAGACGATTTGCGTGATGAAGAGAAAGAACAAATGTTATTATCTCGAGTTGCACTTTTGTTGGCATCTGGACAGCATCAATCGAAAATTCTAATGTATCAACGCGATTTTCTTTAAGCTAACAATAAAACAAAGCGTTGTGAGTAAAAGTGATGTTAGAATATAGCAGAACATGCAATAAATTTAATCTACGGGCGTGCTTTAGGTTTTCACATATATTTCAACTCGACTCACTCAATATTCCGAAAGAAACTTTTATCACATTGACTGTGCACTTACCAAATATAAAATTTATGTATTAAATCATTTAAATGGTAAAACCTGAGGCTTTTTCACAGAATTATCGATCATACCTTTCAGTCGATGCGTGCAGAAGTTTCGAAAAAAAATGCGCCAACTATATTCATTTATGAATGGCAGGAAAATAGGTTTGAAACTATTTCTGTAGAAGAATTATGATTCAAAACGCGCAATATGTAAAACTTCATATGAATATTTTCCCAGAATCGTGAAATTAAACACACTTTGAAAGCGAACGTTTTTTGGAGAAGAAATTTCGTTTAAACATTATTGTTTCAAAGTCATTATTTAAATAAGCTTTTCGATCATATATTTCACAATTCGAGTTATTAAATTATTAAATTTAAACATTTAAATTTATTTAGATTATTAAATTTATAACAAGAAATTTTCACTTGAATAAAAATTTGAATACAAAATTATCGACGAAAAGTATCCTCGAGGATTCTTATGCTTAGAACTTAAGTTCTTTAACGTCAATGCATCGAATTTTGATAACTTCATAAAATAATTCTTTCACTATCGATTCCATCAATACGGAGTGGATAATAGACAAGAAAATAAAAATTAATTAAAATTTCGAGTCTTGAAATTATGCTTCGACTTCTTTTGTAATTTTTTTAACTAAAAGTTTACTTTTAATGATTAGGTGAAAGAGAAAACTTAATGAACTTGGTAATTACATTTCGTTAAAATAAAAAATTTTTCTTTTAGCTTAATGTCAAACATGTTAGGATTTGGGGAATTTGAATTTCATTTTTTTATCTTAAAATATTCAAGCTTATCTACAAGGGCTTTAATTTTCGAGAATATTCGTCATAAAGGCTGTTAATATCATTAAAATTTTCATAATTAATGTTGAATTCTTTTGTTAATTTTGTCATACGTTTAAAACTTATTCTTTTTAGAATAAGATTAATTCTAATTATAGTTTTGAAAACTTAAGAAAAAAATTAAATCTTTTATCTTTAAATCAAAAGTAATTCATAAAAAATAATTTTTAATTTTTAAAGCATAAGATAATGTTGTTCATGTTTAATTATTAAAAAAATCGATAAAAACGTAATCGTTTTAAAATTTTAAAAGCTATTTGTTAAATTATCCGATCAATAAACTTTCAAAAGGAAAAAATTTTCATCTAATTTACTTTCATTAATTTGCTTTTCTATTGTACGCAAAAGATAACATTGTAAATATTCTCAAGAGGTTTTGATTTTGAAAAGCTTTCTTGAATAATAATTTTCATAAATTTAATATATTTAAATGATTATTTAAATTTTTCTTAATTTTTCTTATTCATTGGTACTTTTTGAGAATATTTTTTGTGCAAAAATATTAAGAAGAGTTGATTATGGGATCAGAATATAAAAGTAAAATTTGGAAGACGTGAAACCGGATGGGTCAGGACAAGATCGGAATTAAGAGTCAATAAGCTAAAAAACTGTTTTACAATTTCATAATTCATAAAGGTTCTGTTTTAGTCAAGCATTTTATTTAATCTTAACTCGCTAAAAATTATTTGCAATCAGTTGAGTTGTCGCTAGGCCATTAAGTACGCATTTTTCTACCTAAAAATTTAAAGTTAGAGTGTCAGTATCCAGAGTTCGGATACAATGGTTTTCGAAGTGGATGAGGGAATGCATCTTAGACCCTTGGAGCCTATTAATAAGCATGAAATGTTAAGAATTTTTTTAGAAATGAAAATGACTTTTTCTTTTATTTAAAGGTCGCAAATGAATATGAATATTGAGTGTTTTTTACGTTTGACGTAAGCGTTATCATTATTTCATGAAATACTTCAGATGGAAATTATCGTTTCAATCAAGAATTGATCGTTTATTTCATGTCACCGTTTTTACAAGTTGTCAAACGCAAATTGTTTCCATAGAAAGTTGTATTTGTTTCGATTCGATTAATGGCGCGTCTCAGAATCGATTTTTAACACTCGAAATAAATCGATTTTTAATGGTTATCTTAAAAAATTTTGCAAAAAAAGAATAGTGAAAAGACTCTTATCTCTCTAGAGCAAGCGAACAGAGAATTTTACATGTAATTCATTGCTAATTATAAGTCGAAAGAGCGTAAATTAGCTTTACTCTCAGAATTAATGTAAAGAGTTTCTTTTATGCATTTATAAATCAAACACGAACTGCATTTTAAATGAGCATGTTTAAATAGATAGGAAAAAATCTGTATTGACATAAAGCATTAAAAGTTTTCTTTTAAAAGTGAAATAAATTTCAGTTTCATTTTTGCTTACTTGAATGCAAATTAGAAGCAACAACGTAGAGAACAATTTAGGAAGCTTTTTGAAAAGTTTTTCGCAAATTGTTTTGCTTAAAAAGTTTTCGCTCTTGTAACTTTTGTTAGATTGCGATTCTAAAGTTTAATTTTATGACCTATAAATTCGATTATTACGATGAGTTTATTCAGTTCGAGATGCTTTTTATTTCTCTGAAAAAGTGATTATTTCGCGATTATTTATTCTGACAACATTCACTTTCATAACGTTTGCTGCTCACAAAGCTTCTATGTGATCTCAAAGCAAATTCTGAGTAATCATATTTACGTCGTGAATTTGTTTTGTGGCTTTCAATATAATTTTTTATTCAAAGTTTTTTGTGTTGCATAAATCGCTTTAGGAAAAAATGAGTTTTATCCACTGATACTTCACTTTATTCAAAATGATTTAGTGAATTTCATCCCGCAAGCATTTATAGCACATCAATCATTTGCCCTCAGTCATTCTTTCTAGTTGTTCAAATATCCCTCCAAAAAGATTTATAAACACAGAGATTAAACAAATAATTTAAAAATCAAATGTCCAAAGTTTTTTAGTGATTTGATCTTTTGATAGATAAAATGAAAAAATTTACTTTAGTCACAAAAAATTTCGACTTTACTGCCTTATATGCAAACAAAATTCGAAGTATATCGCTTGAGTATGATTCTAATAATTTTAAATTTACTTTAGAGTTTTTCACTTCGAAAGAATCGCAAGCTTCAGACAAGAATTTATGATGACCTAAAGTCAAAATCTTTTTTTACTTCTCATTAAGGGAACCAAATAAAATTGAATTTAATGGAGTTGTTCTTAATTACATAATTTTAGGAATCACACGATTCTACGGCAATTAGGAAAATTGTTTTAGTCGTCTTCAAACTCAACCTATTCGTAAATGATGCAGAGTAATTCGCTTTCAGTCACGCTCATTGCTTTTTCCAAAAAGCGGCAAGTTTCACTCGAATTTTTTTATCGTTTCATCGAAATAAACGTTGAATTAAAAAATTTTTTTTACTTACTCTGAAAGCCGTGAGCGAATTGTGCCATAATAAAATGTTGAAAATGAGTGAAGAGATTACAAATTTGACCTGACTTAACATTTTGCCTAAGAATTAAAAAGAATAATTTAGCTGAGCGAGAAGTGATTCGATTCAAGATGGGCGCTGGACTTGTGTTGAATGAGACAAGTTTAAACTGACAAAAACTCAGGTCAAAATGTGCTTTAGATGCGTTATATAAAATGTTTTTATAGTGTTTTCAAGTTTACTTTGGTTTCGGTTGAGACCAATGAGAATTCGGTTACAAACTGTGCAGGCGTTTTGTATCGCGTTTGCTCTCTCTTCTCAAACAAATTTTTTTTTTCAATTCTTATCCTCTCACTTCAGTTTTTTGATTCTCTTTTCGCAAAGAATTCGAAACAGATTCGCAAATTTTATTTTGTTTCAAACTTTGAATTGAACGAATGAAGAGAGGGTCATAAGCGCTTGTTGAGTTGTACGCTCAGTCTTATAGGCGCTTATCATGAAGCGAATGTTAGATAATTTTTTTTCGGGTGAAACGTTAACTTTTACGAATTCGAGTGAATTCAAATGCTGCTTACAAATGCTTAATGTCTACATTTAGAATCATTGCATTCGATAAGTACCAGCATAAAAGCAGTGAAACGTGATTTAACGTTAAAAGTAACAAATAAATTAATTTTGATGCAAAAAAGCAGCGAACATTGTGTTTAATATGGACAATATTACAGGTGCTTTTACGCGATTCGAGCGATTATTTTATTTAGCAAAGGTTGCGCAATGAAAATAAACAGATAGACGTCAATGCAGACGCCATATGTTTTTATTGGTTTTGAAAAGTATTTCAATACAGCAAATACACAGCATTGAATGTGAAAATCGCATATTGCTTCTTGTTTGAGATTAAAATGGCCAATTAAAGTTGAAAGATTTGCATTGAAAGTTTGTAATTGAGTTTTTTACAGCGATGCTCTAAATTCAGAATTGCGCTTAATGAGCGCTTTGTAGGCCACTTGTAACTATCAACAAGCATTGACAGACAATCAAATCCTCCATAGAAGAAAGCGTTTAAAAAATTTAAAGCTTCTTAAAGTTTTTCTTGTTTTTCGTTTTCATTATTGAGCAACGTTTTGTTTCGTTTCGCTGAATTTTGTCAAAAATTGTTTACTTTATCACTTGAGTTTTCTTCTGTTGCATTTCAACCGTGAAAATAATGAAGTCCTTTGACTTCTTAGTTTTCATATTGTACTTTCATATCAATTTGTTTGACTTCAAAATTGATAATCTGATAAAACGTTTTGATCGAATGTTTTTCAAATTACTTCTTTAAATTTTTCATCCTTTTTAAATTAGTAGCATAATTTGTAAAGACGAGCGCAATATGCATTCAACAATGAAAATAAAATCTAAAAATTGACTCGAAATAATTCATTGGGAGAGATGAAATTTTGACTGATTATAATTCGAGAAAATCAAAAAGTTGGCACCTAATATCGGAGATTCGTTTAACATTTGTTGGATGCTATCAAATTCTATAGGTTTCAAAGTGATTTCAATTTATCAAGTAAATACCATCCCTTGTAAGAAAGTAATGAGAATACTCATGCGAGTGCCGATAAGAAACACGGTAATGTGAGTCACGCTGTTTTGTCGAGCTCGTTAAGAGCGAAGCGACGATTAAAAGTGCTTACACCCAAGTTTTTGGCTAAAGCCTCTCTATGTGCTTTGAAAGTATTGTTATCGTATTGGCGATAGCCGAGTTGATCAGACTTTGCTGCAATCGCAAGGCGCGAATTACGAAAACTTACACATGTAACTCTTCGCACTGTCACTATTAGTGATGAATTGTATTGTGGCTTAAGATATCGCCACAAAACTTTGCAACAATTTTTGCATTTTCTCAGCAACACTCATGCATAAAATTTGGGTACTTCTAAGCGGCAAAATTCATGGCTCTAGTCACAATTTAACAGCTTAAAATTCATAACTATTACGAAAAACAAGCTTGAATTTATTCTCTCATAAAAATATGCGAATTTTTAAATAAATCAAAATAACTCGATTCGAAACTTCAAATACATAAAATTTAATGTTCTATTTTCTAGCCAGAAATAGCATCCAATTCTAGAAAGAGTTGGTTTTGACAAATACAAAAGTTTGTAAACCTACCAAAAGTTTATTTTGTTGGGTTATCATGAAAATATCATGAAAACTTTGGCTCAATAATATTAATGTTGGTGAAGCAAGAGTTTAAAAAATTCATCACTTGAGATTCATTTTTCTTTCTTTTGAATTGATGCAATAAATTCAATGCAACAAAGCTTTTGCTGCAACGAGACATTCGCTGCATCTCGAAATATCGCATTATTCGAAATGAACGAATGGTTTAAACGAAAAGTTTCATTAATGAGTTAATAAATGATTCAAATGCGAGCGAAAATTGCTTTACTTACTTTCTGCATGCTAACTTCAATTGAAGCCACAACGAGATGCAAACGTAAGTAGAGAACAAACTTTAAGAAGTTGAATTAACAATTGAAGTTACAGTGGCAAACGATGGATCTGCGTTAAACTGTTAATGGAACGGTTCTTGGATTTTCGAACAATTTCAATCGAGTGATTGTTCTCAAGTGAGATGATGTTCAGACGCTCATTCGGATTATATTGTTTCTTCATTTCAAATATGCAATGATTTCGTTCAAAAGCGGAAAGTAAATAAAAAAGCGAATGGTTCGATGATCACAAGAAAGCCATTGATTCATAATTACTACTCGATGTACACACGTGCAAAAAATTTTTCGTTTATACACTCAATCAAACAGAAATCTTGCCATTGTTGGAATTTATGTAAACAAAAATTAGGGAATTTGTAAGTATTTCGAACAATCAAAAAATTGCTTAAATAAATTTAAGTTGAACATTAATATACCCGACGTCCGCGAGTTGTCCGAAACACGAGTTACCAAAGCGCGAGTCGTACGAGGAATGAGTTACTGAATCACGAGTAACCGATGCACGAATTGTCCGGAAAACGAGTGATAGAAGCAAGAGTGTTCGATTCGCGAATATCCAATCAATTAGTCCGAAGAGTGAGTTCTCCGATGCTCTAATTGCCCGATTCATGAGTTATTCGAGTGACGAGTGTCTAAAGCGCGAGTGTCCGAACCACAAGTGTTCAAAACGCGAGCGGCTATTAGCGTACACGGAATACGAAAAAACTGAGGAAACAGAAGTAAGATTTGGCAATTAGCATAAGATCCATTTTTAGTCATTTTGTTTATAGAAAGCCCAACAATGGGAAGATTTCTGTGCGATTGTGTATTTCGAGCGAAACGATGTTGATTTTAGCGATGAATTCACTCTCAAAGAAAAGTATTTGGAAATGAAAACACTTGCAAACTTGCACCCGATTCAGGCTATTGGTGCAGAGGACTTTTCGACACAGTACCTTCTCAAGAGTTACGTTTTTACTTCCATACAGAAACAAGTGAATGTAAATGCTTTTACTATAATGGCTGCAGTGGTAATGAAAACAATTTTTTCACCGAAAAGCAATGCGTTGAATATTGTCAAACACAAACTTCAGAAATTATCAATCGAAACACGCTTAACTGCATTTATTTCGCTTAAATAAATGTTTGAGTTAAATACATTCTACAAAACTCGAAAGAAGATGTTGTATAGTCGTTCACATTAGTTTTGTACTTTGCTTTCAAACTAATTGCATTTTTTGTTCATCGTTGAATTTCTAAATCGAACAAAAACAGTTTTTCATTAAATGCTCTATCAGAAAATGTTGAGTTTAAATTAAATTAATTTTTAATTGCATTAAGGAATGAAAATGTGAAAAACCTGTAAATTCAATGAACAAAACTGCTGTCGTTGGTTTTCTTATTAACGCGTCAAATGCAATGATTTGTTGAGCAATAGTCTCAATTTATGTGCCCACAAAATAAAAAAAAATTCATTTTATTCGCAACTTGCGTGGAATTAAAATTCGTTGAGATAAGTTATCTTTAAAATAAAATTTTTCATTTTTTTTCGCAGAGAAAAGAGAGTATCACAAGTGAGTTTCATTTCAAAGATTCGATTATTTCTCTGTAAACTTCTCTCAAATCGTGCATTGCAAAAACAGACGTTATATAGCCTTTTACATCATTGAAATTCAACTCTTTTTTAGTTTCTTGTTGCTGATTGTCTTGCTCCTTTTTGAAAGAAGATGAGCTCGAACTTTTCGAATCTGGACTTCTAATTGTTTCGCTGATTTCACTAACTTTCTCTTCACTCGCTTCTTTCGAATTGATTTCCTTCTCACTCTCTGCGATCGTATTTTTCTTTCGATGGTTGAAGAGGTAAATAGAAATTACAGCTGCGACAAAGCTAACCACAAATAAAGCGATGATTATAAATATGATAATGATTTCTGCTTTACTTGCTATTGCAATAAGTTAAATGAATGAAATTTATCAATACGCTTTATCATCACCTGAGTTTGCCATTTTTATTTAATTTGAAAATTCTTATTTAAAACTATCCGCTTGGTCTCGCTTTCGAATGTAATAATGAAAAACGCAAACAATAGAAAATTATTGTTGCATTCGTGAATGCTTTCAATAGATTTTTCAAGCTGTTGAATTTATTGAAACATCAACTACCTAATTTATCGAGTTTATCAACAAGGCGAACAAATCAAAAATAAGTTTCAAATTTGTTTAAAATAAGCGTTAGAATTTAAGCTTAAATTTTTGAACTTAAATAAATAAGATAATAAAATTATAGTTTGTCGAGAGAAAAGGTTGAAAGTGAACGTAAAAATTGTTTTCATTTTATTCGTAATCGATTGAATAAACGTGAAACGGTACAAAATATAAATTAGAGCAACAAATTCTGAGCTTAACAATTTTTTTTTATTGAAGTTCTTCTTTAATTAAGCTCGCGAGATTTTATTTACTCAAATAATTATGACTTTAATGCAGTTCATAAAAATTTCATCGTTGTTCACTTGACTAAAATTATTCATATTTTCTGAATCTGTGCATTTTCAATTTTTTTATTAATTTTTGCACACAAAAAATTATCAAAATTTTGTTTTTCAATCAAACATTATATTAGCGATGCATTCATCGATTCAGAAATTCGAATCAATGTTTGCTTTTTCAAAGAAAACACGAAATGTTTTCTCCTATAAATCGATACTCTTTTCGCTCTTTTGAATGTACTTTTCATGAATATATTAACAAACAAAAGATTATAAAGCGGGCCAATCGTTTATCTAATTAGTCCGTGAAATCGTTAATTGATCGAATAATGAAAATCTTTAGCTTGTTAATCAATTAATAGCTTGTAATTAACTTATTTTTACTAAACTAACTTTTGTCCAGCTTTAGTTTGCCATAACGCTTTATCGTTTTCGCGCTGTAATTATAAGCAACGGAGAGTAAAATCGATTAATTAATTTATTTATACTTTTGATCTGGTGCTTTAAATAAAAATAATCAACTAATTGAAAAATTATCATTTTTATCGAGAATTTTTGTCTTTTCTTATTTCAAAGTTAGTTTTGTGGTGCGATATCAAACTAATTGCAATGTTTTTCCAATCAAATCGTACGTGAAGATACAAAGTTTGATGGCGAAAATGAGCTTGAAAATGTAAGCATTGCATTTACGCCAATATCACAAATAAATTCATAAGTTGTGCTATGCAAAAACAAGATCATAAAAGAGTTGCGCTTAAATTAGGGTTCAATAAATTACATATGCGCTAACCATATGCTTGAGATTTTTTTTCTTATAAGCATAAGATTGATGGCAGCCAAGTTGTGAATTGTTTTGATACTTTTTACATTGACAGAAAACTGAAATTACACATTTTATATAAAAGAATTTTCGTAAAAATATTTTTAAAATGTCAAACTAAAAAGCTAAATGTCGAACGAAAAAAGTTAACAACTAAAAGCGTATTTTGCGAGATGTCAACTTTTTATGTCAAGTGTAATAAAAAAATAAAAATTTTAGTAAAAGATAAAAATAAAAAACTCACCAAAATACATTCACTAAATCATATTCACTCTGATATCCATTTGAACATGTTGAATTACGTAGTTATGAAATTATTTTGTGATTATATTTCATTTTGAAAATGATGAATAATTTTCGAAAATTTAAATTTCTCAAGTGCAATTGATATTTTAGTAAAATTGGCATTTTTCTATAGGACTTTCCTATTTGTGAGTAAAAATTTTAATTCAATTAATGTGCACAGTTCGGAGCTCTTTCTCATTCAGCCAATTCTCTCCAAAATTCAAGATTCATTTTCGGCAACTTCATTTCGTCTGTGCAAAGTTCTTTCGAATTGCTGAAATGAAAAAAGACAGTTTCACGGAAAATATTTTCAAAAAAGAATTTATCCGAAAATGTTACAGAGAAAGAAAAGAACAAACGTTCATACCTTTGCGAAACTGCTTGAAAAGCTTTGCGCGGTACAACTTTTACATTATCGAAGTTGTCGCAAACAATACGAGCGAAAGAAACTTTTCGCAGTTGCTCGAGTTGTTCTAAAATGAATTTTTTTTAGTCTCATTCTCAAATGATAAATCAATAGCTTACCTCGTGAGAAAGAAGCCACCATATTCCCATTTTCATACCAGTAACGGTCGCCCTGTCTAAGTCTGCTGAATTGCTCACTAATCACACATTTTAATGTGGCTGGTAGTGATGATTTTGATTCGCTCGCTTCCAAAAAGCTGCCAATTACAAAATCGACATCATTAGGTGACTCGTACAAGCTCTTGATTTTATTATAAACTTTAGCGCTAAATAAACGCGCTTTTTCTACATCGGACCACGTTTTTATTTCGTCGAATTGCTGGCCAGTTAACTTTCGGCAATAATGTAACCACTTCAAGTAAGAAGGAATGCCGTGATCTCTTCCTCGTTGTATTGCTCGTGTATTGAAGCCCAATCCTAGTATTCCTTTGATTCTCGAATTCTCGCTTGAATCAATGAGATTCATTATCTGCCGTTCTATGAGCTCATCGCTTAATTCCGACGAACTAATAAAATTCTGTTTGCTATTGTTTTTCTCGATTGTGCAAAAGCTTAATTGATCTTTGATGAAAATGAATGCAGAAGAAGCGAACACATTGCTTATTGTCACGTCTATTTCTGGATTATAGCCGTAATAATAATCATCATTTACTAGCTTTTCGGAAAATCTTTCATTCGATGCTTCATGGCTCAAAAGTAGTGGAAGATACTCGTTATAAGTGATGTGCTGCAATTCAGCGACAACAATTCTTCGAGTTTCCTGAAAAATTCTCTCGTCTTTCCAATGTTGATTGATTTGTTTTAATTTAAAAGCGATTCGATTGTGTTCGCGAATCCACAATGAATGAAGTGCGATCAATTCAGATCGTTCGTTAGCGCGATCATCGCCAACATTCGCCAAATGAACATTAGCTGTTAAATAGCGAAGTTTTAGCGTAATGCGAGCGTAGCCTTTGCTTAACGAATCTTTAAGTAAACCATCACGAAAAGTTCTCAATTGATACATCGTATCTTCATAAAAACCGTAAATAGCAGAAGCGTCTAAATATGCTGTTTGCTCATTCAATTGCTCCCGTTGCCGAAAAAACCATTGAGACGCTGCCGCTGAGCGCACGTATTCAATGCATTTGCTGCTGATATCGTCAGTTATCTCGTAGCATTGGATGTGTCTGTATTTCATTACGATTGGATGACAGCATGTTATTGGATTATTGTTTTGAAGTTTAGTCGTCGCTATTTTCATCAAGTCGTGACTAAGTAATAAGCCCCAAAATTGAGCAATTGGATTTGAATTTAATCCGCCGTTAAACTGATACTTGCTCAAAGCATCATCGATTTGCTTTGCTGACGGTAGTTTTTTGCCCCTCTCACCGTTTCTCGGCTCTCTGATACCTTTTTAAAACATCATTAAAACGTTTTTTAGGAATATAAATGCAAATGTCTTAATAAACATTAAAACGAAAGAGCGAGATGATTACCATCAGCATAATCAGGTTGAAGCAAACGACGAAAAGGTGAAAAGGTTGAACCTCGAAATGGATAGTGCAAATTGTTGCAAGTGCCATCCGTGTTTCTGAACTTATTACCGGACCAGCAACGAGTGTTGTGATTGAACGCGAGATATTTTTCAACGAAAAATTTCGTCTTAATTTCGGACACATTGTCTAATGATTTTCCGAATGGCGTTAAATATTTGCGAAATCTGTTAAGAGTCGAAATTTGCATAGACGTCAATCGCTCTTTTCTTTATTGGTAATCAAATGCAATCAGCAAAGCGATCAAATACATGCATGAACTTCGATCAGCGTACATCATTCACAATGCAAGCGATTGGTTTTAAAATAGAAAACATACATAGACTTTGCTGCTTTCGCTACTTCTTCGTGGTAAATTGTTTCATCGCTTATTCCTTCAACTCTATTGTTTGTTGGTAACAATTTTTCATAAAAATATGTCGAGCATTCCGCTTTCGGTGCAATGCCTACAAATCAAATTCTAATTTAATTTGAACGCAAATCTCATAACTAGCAAAAAAAAAAAAACGCTTAAGATCACTTTTTTACACAATATTCTCCGTAAGAGACGATTAAACGAGCACGCTACTCTTGTTACCTAGGCAAGAGTTTTCAATATTAATCATTGTTAATTTAAAAAAATGAAAAAATTTTTAGCATACCTCTGATCATGAGTCCGTTTTCAAGCATATGCTTAGTATTGATCGCTTCGAATCCTTTTTGAATTTTTTGTCCTAAAGCGCCGTAATCCATTATGAAAGGAAATGATTTTGATTCCTCTTGCGAATCTATTCAAGCGACGAATTTTTACAAATTACTTTGAAAACTTACTTTCAAGCGGCCGTTTAAGTTTCATCGGCTACTAAAAGTTTTACCTCTGCTGTTCATTATTTCCTTGAATTTTGCCGGTAAAAAAGTATTCAAGAAAAATCTTGATTCCGATTGATTAAATGGACTCTTCAGACCGTTCTTTTGTCTTTTCAGAGTTTTATTATCATGAGATTTATTGTCATAGGTAAGGTTAAACGAAACATTGCCGCCAAAAGTCATTGCGTCGATATCATTCTCCTGTTTATTCTGATTCAACGACTCGTTAAATCGCTTCATTTTCTTTTTGAAATTTTTGATCTCATTTTGAAGATCAATGCTACTCAACATTTGAACGAGATACGGTTTCAGAGCTTCGAGATAGCGATCAATTTCTCGCTTGTTATCATAATTTTCCGCAGAGCTCGTTAAAACAGTGCGATTCGTTGAATTATGTGATTTCACTTCGATTGTCGTATTTACTGGTTTCGGTTCGTTATCAATCACTTTCATTAAGCCATCAAACATCGAATGTAGAGTTTCCATCACTTTCATCGATTCCCATGAATCTTTCCATGTTCCATTACGCGGGAAAATGCTGTCGATTATTTTCGAGAGCACTTGCACTGCTTCAGATATGTTTAATATTGATTTGCTCGTAGAAATGTCCGCTTCTGGTTCTTCTTTCAATAGCATAGGAAAATTTTGAGGTTGTTGAGGTTGCTGCGGCTGTTGGTGCTGCTGTCGTTTTCGATATTGTTGAGCACCTAAGCTGCGTATTTGTGATGCCATTTCCTTTTGAACATCAACCAACTGTTGAATTGCTTTTTCCATCATTTTCATCCTCAATTCAAATAAATCGTCTTCGCCGTTTTCTTTTCCGGTTCTTTTCAGACGCGATTTCCCGTTCGTCTCCGAATTATCTACCAATTGCTCTTTCAATTGATGAAGTGTTGAATCAATTTGTTTAAATTGTTCTTTTACAGCTTCCAAATTTTGCGATGTTTCCGCTCTTCTACTCGATCTCAGCTTGTTCAAAGATTTCGCATTTTCTCCTGGCTCTTCCAACTCATCATTCGTCGAATATTTGCTCGCAACTAGAACACCGCCAGCAAATATCACTGCTCTGCGAGTGAATTAAGATTTAAGAAAAGTTTTTTAAATTCTAAAACTTACAAAATTGATATCAAAACAATTATCTCGCGACATTTTTTCCACAGTTGGACTGCATGTGGTTCACTTGTGAACAAGTCTTGATCACGATTGAAATGATCACAAGTGTCCAGAAGTGGTTGTCGTTCGCTAGTTAGCCGATTGATACCCACGCGCGGCATCTCTTCAAGCGAAATGATCTCTCACAGCTATGAAAACGCAATTATGCTTTTCTTAACTTGGGATTTTACTTTAAAGCCATAAGAACTTATTTTTGCTTGTTACTTAGTGCTGCAAATAATTTGAAATGCTTCACCAGAATCCTTAGAAATGCTCGATCAAATTTAATCATCTCACTGAACTCGTTAAAGTGCTTCCGTCGAGGTCTGCGAACTTTTCGCTCGCAATCAGCTCGAATTACCGTTGCGAATGAATAATTAGTTGACTGTGTTTAGTTGACAAAGAGAACTCGCGAAGAAAAATGATGCAAGCAAAGCTTATCACATGTATCAGTTTTCTTATTTTCATTCACTTTGAAAACTTTACAAACTACGATTTTTGTTTGTGCTTGTCGCTTTAATTATGCTTCATTCTTCATTCTCTTCTCATTTTCTAAAATGTTACCTTTTAAAACAAAGCTACTTGAAAATTCTTTATACACGAGGACAATGTTCAATTTGTTTGAGCTATTTTTGAAAGAACAAAAAATGAAACTTTTCTGCGTGTTTTTACATGAAAGTTTAGATTTTGTTTGTAGTACTCAACGCTACTTCTTAGTTGCTGAAGTTCTGATGTTCTCAATTGCAATCATTGTGCGAACGTTTCTTTTTCATGGGCAAAAAGCAGCCTTTTTCATTGGACTGAACCTGTGGATAAAACGAAAAAGTCAGATGCAATTTCAGGGCGTGAAATAAATCGAATGAATTTCTAAAATAAGTTGAACTGAAGTGAAAGTTAAAATTAAAATAAAAAACGAAAAGATTTTTATTGAATAAAGCGCGTCAATAGAACAAATAAACGTGTATATAAAAAATGATATCAAAGAATAGCAAAGTTAAGCTGCGACATGAAGAGTGAATAAAACGTTTTTCGTTCAGATCTAAAAAGTTAAACTGAGAACAGTTCACTTGATATATGTACATAATTATAATTACATTAACAAAAACATAATTTAAACGGAAATTGAATGAAAAAAAAAATTGAAAACGTAAACGTAAAAATTGTTTAATTATTTTTGCTAGTGACCATTGAAACTAAAAGCTGCTGAAAATCTGCTAGTTCTTGACATAACATGTCTACGTTGTTATTCGCAGATAGTAAAGAATCAGTGGAAACTTCCTCAATTTTGCTGCCATTGTGCATTGCCTCGTTGATCTTCTTCGGTGAAAGATTAAGAATCTCACCTGTTTTCGAATCCGGTCCTGAAACACCAGCGACAACTACAGGTTGAGTAACTGTAATTAATTTAGACATAACACCTGATACCGGACCAGAAATGGAGCTGCCCAATTTAGCCCGTGCTACGCCTGCTTGTAATTCTTTGCTTCTCTCTTTCAATGCTTGTGGTGGAAGCACAGGTTTATTTGGAGGTACGGGAGGAGGTGCGCCTCGAGTAGCTGCTGCTGCTGTTGTTGTTGTTGAATTCGCGCCCATGGACAATGGAGCTGTAATCTTTTTTGGACCTGCTTGTTGCTGATTTCCACTAACTGCTTTGCCAGCTACAATCTGAGGTGCTTTTGCTAATGGAGGTATCGCAGGAGGATGCGTTGATGGCATTGGAGGTATCGCAGACTCAATGCTGTACGTTAAATTTTGGAAAGACGATGCTGTTGAACTTGGGTTTGACGTGATCACTTTAGCCACTGCCGCTTTGGAAGGCAAAGGCAAAGGAGAAGTTGTCGATTCTGAACTGGCGATTAGTTGAGTCAAAGGTTGCTTTGAAGAAGGTTGAACAGTTGCATAAATAGCGGAAGTATGAACAGAAGTGGGATTGATCGTTTTAACCGGTACGGCTTTTATCGGTGCAGGAGAACTTGGTGCAATCGGAGGAGCAGCAGTATTTGAAACCGATCTACTTGGACTTACAGGTCTTGCGACATTTACTTTTGGAGGATTCACAGTTGCCACTGAAGAAACACTGGGAGATACACGATGCCCCGTTATCGTCGAATTCATTGTAACAATTGCAGAGCGAACACCTTCTCCAATGTCTTTTAAAATCGGACCACCTTTGCACTTTAATTCCAATTCAGCGCGAAGTCTCTCGACTTCAGCAGATAAAGAGACATTCCTTGCTTCAGAAGCTAGCAACTTCTCTTTAAGAGTTTCTTTTTGCGCTTCGTATTCGTTTGTCAATTTTTCTAAATCCAATTCCATTTGTAGAGACCTTTTCGATTCCTCTTCTAAATCTTCAACCATTTCTGATATTTTTTTCTTGTCTTTATTGTACATTTGAATCAATTCAGAATGTTTTTGCTTCTCTTCAATTAACCTAATAATGAGCTGCTTTCGCTCAGCTAATAAACAAATAATCATTTTTTTCTCGCGTTCGCGTTCAGCGTCCATTTGAGCTTTGATTGTTTCGATCTCCTTCTCGAGCTTTGCTTTGTCTGTCTTCAAATTTTCCAAATTTCTCAACACTTTATCGCGTTCAAAATCAATATTCTTCTGCCTTTCAACTTGAAGCTCTTCAAACACAACGTTGTACTTTTCATTCATTTCATTTATTTTGCATTTCAACAAATGAATCGCTTTTTTATGCTTCTCCACCAATAAATCCAATTGCTTTAACTGTGTGTTGAACACGCTTTTCGTCGAGAGCTCGTCGAAAGTGGGATCGAACGCAGCACACGCATCGCGCATCAATGCCGAATACGGATCGCTGCTGTTGTCATCGCGTTTGTCATTGTCTGCATGTTGTTGTTGCGATTGTTGCTGCTGTTGACACGTCAATTGCGCGGCGGCCGCACACCGTTTGCTCGCCTTATTCGGAATCATCGTGGCGGTGCCCGTCGTCGGCGCGGAGTGTTGCGAGTCGCACAACCGTTGATCATTGCGCCTTCGCTGCGATGGATACAACAAGCGTTTGACTAATTCCGATTTGAGCACAGCGATCACCACTTCACGTGCCTGCAATTCGCCCTCCAAAACGGAGAGAAACTTAAGCAACTCGCTTCGATTCAACTCCATTGCCGATTGTGTCGATTAAGACTCGATCACGGCTCGCTTCGAGTGACGATTCTTTCGCCTTTTCCAAATTTTGTTTTTATGTTCTTTTCGATTTCGTTCACAGCATTGGGGACCGTTTGCGAAGCGGGGGTCGACTGCGCACTGCGGCCGCTCGCATCGACCTTCGTTTCGCGTTTTTTGTGCCAAAAACTAAATTTAGTCTCGCGTCGTTTTCCGAAATCGCCTTTAATTTTGGCGTGTTTCAAGCCGCGTTTCAAAGGATTCTTTTCAAAACACTGCTTTTCAATTGAAACACGTTTTTCAAACGCTTCGTTTACTTTTATGCGTAGCGTAGTTTCGCTTTTGCCTCGGTCGCGCCTTCGCTTCGTTTCGGTGTCAAGCTTTGTGTTTGTTTTTATGTCAAAAGTTTTTTTCTTTTATTTGAATGAAACAATTTTTAAATTCTTTGAAGAAAAAATGTTAAAAAGCAAAAATTCAAAAGCTCGCTTTGAGTGGCATTGCTTTTCTTTCTTTCGTTTTTCAATTGAATAACAAAGCGATCGATAAAAGTAATGATCTGAGATCGCATCATTTACGATTTAATCGTGTGTTTGACAGTTGCGAAATGATTTTATGGATAATCACAATGCGTTTTAAATTGATGCGATCATTAGTCAAACAAATGATTTCTTCGTGTCTCGAGTTGAAAATGAATTGTTTAAATAAGCATTTAAATAGCGGTTGTTTTAAATAAAGAAAATGTGATTGTGTTTAATGCTCGATGCAAATAACTTTTGAACAGATGCAAATGATGCTTTTGGCAAAGTTGATTGTGAACGATTATCGTTTTCAAACAAGAACACACAAATGCGAGAGATGCACAAAGTTTACAACCTGTTAGGAGAGTTTTACATTTCAAATTTAGACAACTTTTCTGTAAAACCTGAATTTTCTTTTATTCTAATTATAAACTTTTTTAACACTTTTGATAGCGTTCAAAAAGCTGAATGTTGCTTTTGTGTCAACAAATTAAAGTTTACCATGTTTAATTTCTATTTTCTTTCCGTTTCTGCTTGAAATGGGCACGAAAAATTGAATATTCAAAAGCCATTGGTTTTGCCTGAATTTTATCACGCGTTTCGATAATAATTGTCTCAATTCTACTTTTATGAGTTAAGTTTATTTGAATTCAAACAATTAATAGTTTTATTAATGATTTTTGTGTGTAAAAAATGAGAAAAATATAAACATTCTTTAGATCAATCGTCTAAATTGAAATAAATTTAATGCTTAAAAGTAACTTAAGGCAATTGAAGCGCGCCAGAGCATCCAAGCAAAACACATGGCCTTTGAATTTTCAATTTTTCCTATTCGTTTCAAGAAAAATTGTAAATTTTGATTCTTTTTGTCGATTAAAATCAAACACCATGAACTTTCTTAAAAAGACATTTTTGCGTTTAAACGCTATCAAAGATTTATTGAAACTTTATTTGTTCGCTTCGTTACTATTAAAAATTCTTTGCGAGGAAAGCTTCAATTAAATCATTGCATTTGATCGCTTACATAAGAGTTTGTTTGATTTGTCAAATTATTTCGGAATGAAGCTTTCATAACATATTTAGAGAACTTTAAATTGCTTAATCAAATTCAGACTGAATAATAGATTTTATATTCTAAGAATGTGTTTTTCTCTACCCTTTTTTGAAAATCTATTGACATCACAAGCAGTTCAAACACATTTATGGGAAATGCAGTTTAATGCATCTCGATTCGATTTAATTTTTTAATTTAGATTATGCAATGTGTAAAATATTTGAATGTAAGTTTCTAATGTGTATAGTCAATCATATTTAATCTTATCATGATTGGCGAAATTTATTGCTACGATGTTTAATGAACATCACCAACATATTAGGAAGTTAAAATTTCAATAAAATCAAGAAAATTCGATGAGAGAAATTTGTTGAAGGCATTCACGAGCGCAAAATGTTCACATTATTCATTGTTGCATTCGAAAACGAGAACAAATACCAAAAAGACAGTTTTTAAATAAAAATTTTTAGAATAAATAAAATGGCAAAATCAGGTGATGATGAAACCTATTGATAACTTGTATTCATTTGATATATTAAAACAGAAAATGAAGAAGAACTCATTTTCATATTTATAATCATCGTTTTATTAATGGCTTGCTTAATAGGAGCTGTGATAGTTGTTTACCTTTTCGAATATCAAAAGAAAAATACGATCGCAAAGACTGAAAAGGAGATCAGTTTAAGAGAAACGAGTGAAGAGAAGAGTAGTGAAATCAGCGAAACAATTAGAAGTCCAGATTCGAAAAGTTCGAGTCGATCGTCTTTTGGAAAAGACCACGACAATCAACACCGAGTGGCTAAAAACGAATTAAATTTCAGTAACGTGAAAGGCTATAAAACGTCTATTTTTGCAATTCACGATTCAAAAGAAATTTACAAAGAAATAATCGAACCAGAGAAATGAAACTCACGATACTCTCTTTCCTTTGCGAAAAAAAAAATTTAAATTAAAAACTAAATAAATTTAAACTCTAAACACTCTGATAAAGCATTGAATGAAAACTGCTTCTGTTAAGCATTTATTCAAGGGAAATACATGCAGTTAAGCGTGTTTCGATTGATAATTTTTGAAGTTTTTGTTTGACAATATTCAACGCATTGCTTTTCGGTGAAAAAATTGTTCGCATTACCACTGCAGCCATTATAGTAAAAGCATTTACATTCACTTGTTTCTGTGTCGAAGTAAAAACGTAACTCTTGAGGGGGTACTGTGCCGAAAAGTCCTGTGCACCAATAGCCTGAATCGGGTGCAAGTTTGCAAGTGTTTTCATTTCCTAATACTTTTCTTTGTTTGAGAGTGAATTCGTCGCTAAAATCAACATCTTTTCGCTCGAAATATAAACGAAAAAATTTTGCACGTGTGTACATCGAGTAGTAATTATGAATCAATGGCTTTCTTGTGATC
>NCKU01002047.1:0-21011 GCA_003675995.1 Dinothrombium tinctorium
GATCACAAGAAAGCCATTGATTCATAATTACTACTCGATGTACACACGTGCAAAATTTTTTCGTTTATATTTCGAGCGAAAAGATGTTGATTTTAGCGACGAATTCACTCTCAAACAAAGAAAAGTATTAGGAAATGAAAACACTTGCAAACTTGCACCCGATTCAGGCTATTGGTGCACAGGACTTTTCGGCACAGTACCCCCTCAAGAGTTACGTTTTTACTTCGACACAGAAACAAGTGAATGTAAATGCTTTTACTATAATGGCTGCAGTGGTAATGCGAACAATTTTTTCACCGAAAAGCAATGCGTTGAATATTGTCAAACAAAAACTTCAAAAATTATCAATCGAAACACGCTTAACTGCATGTATTTCCCTTGAATAAATGCTTAACAGAAGCAGTTTTCATTCAATGCTTTATCAGAGTGTTTAGAGTTTAAATTTATTTAGTTTTTAATTTAAATTTTTTTTTTCGCAAAGGAAAGAGAGTATCGTGAGTTTCATTTCTCTGGTTCGATTATTTCTTTGTAAATTTCTTTTGAATCGTGAATTGCAAAAATAGACGTTTTATAGCCTTTCACGTTACTGAAATTTAATTCGTTTTTAGCCACTCGGTGTTGATTGTCGTGGTCTTTTCCAAAAGACGATCGACTCGAACTTTTCGAATCTGGACTTCTAATTGTTTCGCTGATTTCACTACTCTTCTCTTCACTCGTTTCTCTTAAACTGATCTCCTTTTCAGTCTTTGCGATCGTATTTTTCTTTTGATATTCGAAAAGGTAAACAACTATCACAGCTCCTATTAAGCAAGCCATTAATAAAACGATGATTATAAATATGAAAATGAGTTCTTCTTCATTTTCTGTTTTAATATATCAAATGAATACAAGTTATCAATAGGTTTCATCATCACCTGATTTTGCCATTTTATTTATTCTAAAAATTTTTATTTAAAAACTGTCTTTTTGGTATTTGTTCTCGTTTTCGAATGCAACAATGAATAATGTGAACATTTTGCGCTCGTGAATGCCTTCAACAAATTTCTCTCATCGAATTTTCTTGATTTTATTGAAATTTTAACTTCCTAATATGTTGGTGATGTTCATTAAACATCGTAGCAATAAATTTCGCCAATCATGATAAGATTAAATATGATTGACTATACACATTAGAAACTTACATTCAAATATTTTACACATTGCATAATCTAAATTAAAAAATTAAATCGAATCGAGATGCATTAAACTGCATTTCCCATAAATGTGTTTGAACTGCTTGTGATGTCAATAGATTTTCAAAAAAGGGTAGAGAAAAACACATTCTTAGAATATAAAATCTATTATTCAGTCTGAATTTGATTAAGCAATTTAAAGTTCTCTAAATATGTTATGAAAGCTTCATTCCGAAATAATTTGACAAATCAAACAAACTCTTATGTAAGCGATCAAATGCAATGATTTAATTGAAGCTTTCCTCGCAAAGAATTTTTAATAGTAACGAAGCGAACAAATAAAGTTTCAATAAATCTTTGATAGCGTTTAAACGCAAAAATGTCTTTTTAAGAAAGTTCATGGTGTTTGATTTTAATCGACAAAAAGAATCAAAATTTACAATTTTTCTTGAAACGAATAGGAAAAATTGAAAATTCAAAGGCCATGTGTTTTGCTTGGATGCTCTGGCGCGCTTCAATTGCCTTAAGTTACTTTTAAGCATTAAATTTATTTCAATTTAGACGATTGATCTAAAGAATGTTTATATTTTTCTCATTTTTTACACACAAAAATCATTAATAAAACTATTAATTGTTTGAATTCAAATAAACTTAACTCATAAAAGTAGAATTGAGACAATTATTATCGAAACGCGTGATAAAATTCAGGCAAAACCAATGGCTTTTGAATATTCAATTTTTCGTGCCCATTTCAAGCAGAAACGGAAAGAAAATAGAAATTAAACATGGTA
The DNA here is from genome assembly GCA_003675995.1 of Dinothrombium tinctorium. Classification (NCBI taxonomy): domain Eukaryota; kingdom Metazoa; phylum Arthropoda; class Arachnida; order Trombidiformes; family Trombidiidae; genus Dinothrombium; species Dinothrombium tinctorium. Next base: position 1,964 of record NCKU01002047.1, read on the forward strand.
AACTTTAATTTGTTGACACAAAAGCAACATTCAGCTTTTTGAACGCTATCAAAAGTGTTAAAAAAGTTTATAATTAGAATAAAAGAAAATTCAGGTTTTACAGAAAAGTTGTCTAAATTTGAAATGTAAAACTCTCCTAACAGGTTGTAAACTTTGTGCATCTCTCGCATTTGTGTGTTCTTGTTTGAAAACGATAATCGTTCACAATCAACTTTGCCAAAAGCATCATTTGCATCTGTTCAAAAGTTATTTGCATCGAGCATTAAACACAATCACATTTTCTTTATTTAAAACAACCGCTATTTAAATGCTTATTTAAACAATTCATTTTCAACTCGAGACACGAAGAAATCATTTGTTTGACTAATGATCGCATCAATTTAAAACGCATTGTGATTATCCATAAAATCATTTCGCAACTGTCAAACACACGATTAAATCGTAAATGATGCGATCTCAGATCATTACTTTTATCGATCGCTTTGTTATTCAATTGAAAAACGAAAGAAAGAAAAGCAATGCCACTCAAAGCGAGCTTTTGAATTTTTGCTTTTTAACATTTTTTCTTCAAAGAATTTAAAAATTGTTTCATTCAAATAAAAGAAAAAAACTTTTGACATAAAAACAAACACAAAGCTTGACACCGAAACGAAGCGAAGGCGCGACCGAGGCAAAAGCGAAACTACGCTACGCATAAAAGTAAACGAAGCGTTTGAAAAACGTGTTTCAATTGAAAAGCAGTGTTTTGAAAAGAATCCTTTGAAACGCGGCTTGAAACACGCCAAAATTAAAGGCGATTTCGGAAAACGACGCGAGACTAAATTTAGTTTTTGGCACAAAAAACGCGAAACGAAGGTCGATGCGAGCGGCCGCAGTGCGCAGTCGACCCCCGCTTCGCAAACGGTCCCCAATGCTGTGAACGAAATCGAAAAGAACATAAAAACAAAATTTGGAAAAGGCGAAAGAATCGTCACTCGAAGCGAGCCGTGATCGAGTCTTAATCGACACAATCGGCAATGGAGTTGAATCGAAGCGAGTTGCTTAAGTTTCTCTCCGTTTTGGAGGGCGAATTGCAGGCACGTGAAGTGGTGATCGCTGTGCTCAAATCGGAATTAGTCAAACGCTTGTTGTATCCATCGCAGCGAAGGCGCAATGATCAACGGTTGTGCGACTCGCAACACTCCGCGCCGACGACGGGCACCGCCACGATGATTCCGAATAAGGCGAGCAAACGGTGTGCGGCCGCCGCGCAATTGACGTGTCAACAGCAGCAACAATCGCAACAACAACATGCAGACAATGACAAACGCGATGACAACAGCAGCGATCCGTATTCGGCATTGATGCGCGATGCGTGTGCTGCGTTCGATCCCACTTTCGACGAGCTCTCGACGAAAAGCGTGTTCAACACACAGTTAAAGCAATTGGATTTATTGGTGGAGAAGCATAAAAAAGCGATTCATTTGTTGAAATGCAAAATAAATGAAATGAATGAAAAGTACAACGTTGTGTTTGAAGAGCTTCAAGTTGAAAGGCAGAAGAATATTGATTTTGAACGCGATAAAGTGTTGAGAAATTTGGAAAATTTGAAGACAGACAAAGCAAAGCTCGAGAAGGAGATCGAAACAATCAAAGCTCAAATGGACGCTGAACGCGAACGCGAGAAAAAAATGATTATTTGTTTATTAGCTGAGCGAAAGCAGCTCATTATTAGGTTAATTGAAGAGAAGCAAAAACATTCTGAATTGATTCAAATGTACAATAAAGACAAGAAAAAAATATCAGAAATGGTTGAAGATTTAGAAGAGGAATCGAAAAGGTCTCTACAAATGGAATTGGATTTAGAAAAATTGACAAACGAATACGAAGCGCAAAAAGAAACTCTTAAAGAGAAGTTGCTAGCTTCTGAAGCAAGGAATGTCTCTTTATCTGCTGAAGTCGAGAGACTTCGCGCTGAATTGGAATTAAAGTGCAAAGGTGGTCCGATTTTAAAAGACATTGGAGAAGGTGTTCGCTCTGCAATTGTTACAATGAATTCGACGATAACGGGGCATCGTGTATCTCCCAGTGTTTCTTCAGTGGCAACTGTGAATCCTCCAAAAGTAAATGTCGCAAGACCTGTAAGTCCAAGTAGATCGGTTTCAAATACTGCTGCTCCTCCGATTGCACCAAGTTCTCCTGCACCGATAAAAGCCGTACCGGTTAAAACGATCAATCCCACTTCTGTTCATACTTCCGCTATTTATGCAACTGTTCAACCTTCTTCAAAGCAACCTTTGACTCAACTAATCGCCAGTTCAGAATCGACAACTTCTCCTTTGCCTTTGCCTTCCAAAGCGGCAGTGGCTAAAGTGATCACGTCAAACCCAAGTTCAACAGCATCGTCTTTCCAAAATTTAACGTACAGCATTGAGTCTGCGATACCTCCAATGCCATCAACGCATCCTCCTGCGATACCTCCATTAGCAAAAGCACCTCAGATTGTAGCTGGCAAAGCAGTTAGTGGAAATCAGCAACAAGCAGGTCCAAAAAAGATTACAGCTCCATTGTCCATGGGCGCGAATTCAACAACAACAACAGCAGCAGCAGCTACTCGAGGCGCACCTCCTCCCGTACCTCCAAATAAACCTGTGCTTCCACCACAAGCATTGAAAGAGAGAAGCAAAGAATTACAAGCAGGCGTAGCACGGGCTAAATTGGGCAGCTCCATTTCTGGTCCGGTATCAGGTGTTATGTCTAAATTAATTACAGTTACTCAACCTGTAGTTGTCGCTGGTGTTTCAGGACCGGATTCGAAAACAGGTGAGATTCTTAATCTTTCACCGAAGAAGATCAACGAGGCAATGCACAATGGCAGCAAAATTGAGGAAGTTTCCACTGATTCTTTACTATCTGCGAATAACAACGTAGACATGTTATGTCAAGAACTAGCAGATTTTCAGCAGCTTTTAGTTTCAATGGTCACTAGCAAAAATAATTAAACAATTTTTACGTTTACGTTTTCAATTTTTTTTTTCATTCAATTTCCGTTTAAATTATGTTTTTGTTAATGTAATTATAATTATGTACATATATCAAGTGAACTGTTCTCAGTTTAACTTTTTAGATCTGAACGAAAAACGTTTTATTCACTCTTCATGTCGCAGCTTAACTTTGCTATTCTTTGATATCATTTTTTATATACACGTTTATTTGTTCTATTGACGCGCTTTATTCAATAAAAATCTTTTCGTTTTTTATTTTAATTTTAACTTTCACTTCAGTTCAACTTATTTTAGAAATTCATTCGATTTATTTCACGCCCTGAAATTGCATCTGACTTTTTCGTTTTATCCACAGGTTCAGTCCAATGAAAAAGGCTGCTTTTTGCCCATGAAAAAGAAACGTTCGCACAATGATTGCAATTGAGAACATCAGAACTTCAGCAACTAAGAAGTAGCGTTGAGTACTACAAACAAAATCTAAACTTTCATGTAAAAACACGCAGAAAAGTTTCATTTTTTGTTCTTTCAAAAATAGCTCAAACAAATTGAACATTGTCCTCGTGTATAAAGAATTTTCAAGTAGCTTTGTTTTAAAAGGTAACATTTTAGAAAATGAGAAGAGAATGAAGAATGAAGCATAATTAAAGCGACAAGCACAAACAAAAATCGTAGTTTGTAAAGTTTTCAAAGTGAATGAAAATAAGAAAACTGATACATGTGATAAGCTTTGCTTGCATCATTTTTCTTCGCGAGTTCTCTTTGTCAACTAAACACAGTCAACTAATTATTCATTCGCAACGGTAATTCGAGCTGATTGCGAGCGAAAAGTTCGCAGACCTCGACGGAAGCACTTTAACGAGTTCAGTGAGATGATTAAATTTGATCGAGCATTTCTAAGGATTCTGGTGAAGCATTTCAAATTATTTGCAGCACTAAGTAACAAGCAAAAATAAGTTCTTATGGCTTTAAAGTAAAATCCCAAGTTAAGAAAAGCATAATTGCGTTTTCATAGCTGTGAGAGATCATTTCGCTTGAAGAGATGCCGCGCGTGGGTATCAATCGGCTAACTAGCGAACGACAACCACTTCTGGACACTTGTGATCATTTCAATCGTGATCAAGACTTGTTCACAAGTGAACCACATGCAGTCCAACTGTGGAAAAAATGTCGCGAGATAATTGTTTTGATATCAATTTTGTAAGTTTTAGAATTTAAAAAACTTTTCTTAAATCTTAATTCACTCGCAGAGCAGTGATATTTGCTGGCGGTGTTCTAGTTGCGAGCAAATATTCGACGAATGATGAGTTGGAAGAGCCAGGAGAAAATGCGAAATCTTTGAACAAGCTGAGATCGAGTAGAAGAGCGGAAACATCGCAAAATTTGGAAGCTGTAAAAGAACAATTTAAACAAATTGATTCAACACTTCATCAATTGAAAGAGCAATTGGTAGATAATTCGGAGACGAACGGGAAATCGCGTCTGAAAAGAACCGGAAAAGAAAACGGCGAAGACGATTTATTTGAATTGAGGATGAAAATGATGGAAAAAGCAATTCAACAGTTGGTTGATGTTCAAAAGGAAATGGCATCACAAATACGCAGCTTAGGTGCTCAACAATATCGAAAACGACAGCAGCACCAACAGCCGCAGCAACCTCAACAACCTCAAAATTTTCCTATGCTATTGAAAGAAGAACCAGAAGCGGACATTTCTACGAGCAAATCAATATTAAACATATCTGAAGCAGTGCAAGTGCTCTCGAAAATAATCGACAGCATTTTCCCGCGTAATGGAACATGGAAAGATTCATGGGAATCGATGAAAGTGATGGAAACTCTACATTCGATGTTTGATGGCTTAATGAAAGTGATTGATAACGAACCGAAACCAGTAAATACGACAATCGAAGTGAAATCACATAATTCAACGAATCGCACTGTTTTAACGAGCTCTGCGGAAAATTATGATAACAAGCGAGAAATTGATCGCTATCTCGAAGCTCTGAAACCGTATCTCGTTCAAATGTTGAGTAGCATTGATCTTCAAAATGAGATCAAAAATTTCAAAAAGAAAATGAAGCGATTTAACGAGTCGTTGAATCAGAATAAACAGGAGAATGATATCGACGCAATGACTTTTGGCGGCAATGTTTCGTTTAACCTTACCTATGACAATAAATCTCATGATAATAAAACTCTGAAAAGACAAAAGAACGGTCTGAAGAGTCCATTTAATCAATCGGAATCAAGATTTTTCTTGAATACTTTTTTACCGGCAAAATTCAAGGAAATAATGAACAGCAGAGGTAAAACTTTTAGTAGCCGATGAAACTTAAACGGCCGCTTGAAAGTAAGTTTTCAAAGTAATTTGTAAAAATTCGTCGCTTGAATAGATTCGCAAGAGGAATCAAAATCATTTCCTTTCATAATGGATTACGGCGCTTTAGGACAAAAAATTCAAAAAGGATTCGAAGCGATCAATACTAAGCATATGCTTGAAAACGGACTCATGATCAGAGGTATGCTAAAAATTTTTTCATTTTTTTAAATTAACAATGATTAATATTGAAAACTCTTGCCTAGGTAACAAGAGTAGCGTGCTCGTTTAATCGTCTCTTACGGAGAATATTGTGTAAAAAAGTGATCTTAAGCGTTTTTTTTTTTTTGCTAGTTATGAGATTTGCGTTCAAATTAAATTAGAATTTGATTTGTAGGCATTGCACCGAAAGCGGAATGCTCGACATATTTTTATGAAAAATTGTTACCAACAAACAATAGAGTTGAAGGAATAAGCGATGAAACAATTTACCACGAAGAAGTAGCGAAAGCAGCAAAGTCTATGTATGTTTTCTATTTTAAAACCAATCGCTTGCATTGTGAATGATGTACGCTGATCGAAGTTCATGCATGTATTTGATCGCTTTGCTGATTGCATTTGATTACCAATAAAGAAAAGAGCGATTGACGTCTATGCAAATTTCGACTCTTAACAGATTTCGCAAATATTTAACGCCATTCGGAAAATCATTAGACAATGTGTCCGAAATTAAGACGAAATTTTTCGTTGAAAAATATCTCGCGTTCAATCACAACACTCGTTGCTGGTCCGGTAATAAGTTCAGAAACACGGATGGCACTTGCAACAATTTGCACTATCCATTTCGAGGTTCAACCTTTTCACCTTTTCGTCGTTTGCTTCAACCTGATTATGCTGATGGTAATCATCTCGCTCTTTCGTTTTAATGTTTATTAAGACATTTGCATTTATATTCCTAAAAAACGTTTTAATGATGTTTTAAAAAGGTATCAGAGAGCCGAGAAACGGTGAGAGGGGCAAAAAACTACCGTCAGCAAAGCAAATCGATGATGCTTTGAGCAAGTATCAGTTTAACGGCGGATTAAATTCAAATCCAATTGCTCAATTTTGGGGCTTATTACTTAGTCACGACTTGATGAAAATAGCGACGACTAAACTTCAAAACAATAATCCAATAACATGCTGTCATCCAATCGTAATGAAATACAGACACATCCAATGCTACGAGATAACTGACGATATCAGCAGCAAATGCATTGAATACGTGCGCTCAGCGGCAGCGTCTCAATGGTTTTTTCGGCAACGGGAGCAATTGAATGAGCAAACAGCATATTTAGACGCTTCTGCTATTTACGGTTTTTATGAAGATACGATGTATCAATTGAGAACTTTTCGTGATGGTTTACTTAAAGATTCGTTAAGCAAAGGCTACGCTCGCATTACGCTAAAACTTCGCTATTTAACAGCTAATGTTCATTTGGCGAATGTTGGCGATGATCGCGCTAACGAACGATCTGAATTGATCGCACTTCATTCATTGTGGATTCGCGAACACAATCGAATCGCTTTTAAATTAAAACAAATCAATCAACATTGGAAAGACGAGAGAATTTTTCAGGAAACTCGAAGAATTGTTGTCGCTGAATTGCAGCACATCACTTATAACGAGTATCTTCCACTACTTTTGAGCCATGAAGCATCGAATGAAAGATTTTCCGAAAAGCTAGTAAATGATGATTATTATTACGGCTATAATCCAGAAATAGACGTGACAATAAGCAATGTGTTCGCTTCTTCTGCATTCATTTTCATCAAAGATCAATTAAGCTTTTGCACAATCGAGAAAAACAATAGCAAACAGAATTTTATTAGTTCGTCGGAATTAAGCGATGAGCTCATAGAACGGCAGATAATGAATCTCATTGATTCAAGCGAGAATTCGAGAATCAAAGGAATACTAGGATTGGGCTTCAATACACGAGCAATACAACGAGGAAGAGATCACGGCATTCCTTCTTACTTGAAGTGGTTACATTATTGCCGAAAGTTAACTGGCCAGCAATTCGACGAAATAAAAACGTGGTCCGATGTAGAAAAAGCGCGTTTATTTAGCGCTAAAGTTTATAATAAAATCAAGAGCTTGTACGAGTCACCTAATGATGTCGATTTTGTAATTGGCAGCTTTTTGGAAGCGAGCGAATCAAAATCATCACTACCAGCCACATTAAAATGTGTGATTAGTGAGCAATTCAGCAGACTTAGACAGGGCGACCGTTACTGGTATGAAAATGGGAATATGGTGGCTTCTTTCTCACGAGGTAAGCTATTGATTTATCATTTGAGAATGAGACTAAAAAAAATTCATTTTAGAACAACTCGAGCAACTGCGAAAAGTTTCTTTCGCTCGTATTGTTTGCGACAACTTCGATAATGTAAAAGTTGTACCGCGCAAAGCTTTTCAAGCAGTTTCGCAAAGGTATGAACGTTTGTTCTTTTCTTTCTCTGTAACATTTTCGGATAAATTCTTTTTTGAAAATATTTTCCGTGAAACTGTCTTTTTTCATTTCAGCAATTCGAAAGAACTTTGCACAGACGAAATGAAGTTGCCGAAAATGAATCTTGAATTTTGGAGAGAATTGGCTGAATGAGAAAGAGCTCCGAACTGTGCACATTAATTGAATTAAAATTTTTACTCACAAATAGGAAAGTCCTATAGAAAAATGCCAATTTTACTAAAATATCAATTGCACTTGAGAAATTTAAATTTTCGAAAATTATTCATCATTTTCAAAATGAAATATAATCACAAAATAATTTCATAACTACGTAATTCAACATGTTCAAATGGATATCAGAGTGAATATGATTTAGTGAATGTATTTTGGTGAGTTTTTTATTTTTATCTTTTACTAAAATTTTTATTTTTTTATTACACTTGACATAAAAAGTTGACATCTCGCAAAATACGCTTTTAGTTGTTAACTTTTTTCGTTCGACATTTAGCTTTTTAGTTTGACATTTTAAAAATATTTTTACGAAAATTCTTTTATATAAAATGTGTAATTTCAGTTTTCTGTCAATGTAAAAAGTATCAAAACAATTCACAACTTGGCTGCCATCAATCTTATGCTTATAAGAAAAAAAATCTCAAGCATATGGTTAGCGCATATGTAATTTATTGAACCCTAATTTAAGCGCAACTCTTTTATGATCTTGTTTTTGCATAGCACAACTTATGAATTTATTTGTGATATTGGCGTAAATGCAATGCTTACATTTTCAAGCTCATTTTCGCCATCAAACTTTGTATCTTCACGTACGATTTGATTGGAAAAACATTGCAATTAGTTTGATATCGCACCACAAAACTAACTTTGAAATAAGAAAAGACAAAAATTCTCGATAAAAATGATAATTTTTCAATTAGTTGATTATTTTTATTTAAAGCACCAGATCAAAAGTATAAATAAATTAATTAATCGATTTTACTCTCCGTTGCTTATAATTACAGCGCGAAAACGATAAAGCGTTATGGCAAACTAAAGCTGGACAAAAGTTAGTTTAGTAAAAATAAGTTAATTACAAGCTATTAATTGATTAACAAGCTAAAGATTTTCATTATTCGATCAATTAACGATTTCACGGACTAATTAGATAAACGATTGGCCCGCTTTATAATCTTTTGTTTGTTAATATATTCATGAAAAGTACATTCAAAAGAGCGAAAAGAGTATCGATTTATAGGAGAAAACATTTCGTGTTTTCTTTGAAAAAGCAAACATTGATTCGAATTTCTGAATCGATGAATGCATCGCTAATATAATGTTTGATTGAAAAACAAAATTTTGATAATTTTTTGTGTGCAAAAATTAATAAAAAAATTGAAAATGCACAGATTCAGAAAATATGAATAATTTTAGTCAAGTGAACAACGATGAAATTTTTATGAACTGCATTAAAGTCATAATTATTTGAGTAAATAAAATCTCGCGAGCTTAATTAAAGAAGAACTTCAATAAAAAAAAATTGTTAAGCTCAGAATTTGTTGCTCTAATTTATATTTTGTACCGTTTCACGTTTATTCAATCGATTACGAATAAAATGAAAACAATTTTTACGTTCACTTTCAACCTTTTCTCTCGACAAACTATAATTTTATTATCTTATTTATTTAAGTTCAAAAATTTAAGCTTAAATTCTAACGCTTATTTTAAACAAATTTGAAACTTATTTTTGATTTGTTCGCCTTGTTGATAAACTCGATAAATTAGGTAGTTGATGTTTCAATAAATTCAACAGCTTGAAAAATCTATTGAAAGCATTCACGAATGCAACAATAATTTTCTATTGTTTGCGTTTTTCATTATTACATTCGAAAGCGAGACCAAGCGGATAGTTTTAAATAAGAATTTTCAAATTAAATAAAAATGGCAAACTCAGGTGATGATAAAGCGTATTGATAAATTTCATTCATTTAACTTATTGCAATAGCAAGTAAAGCAGAAATCATTATCATATTTATAATCATCGCTTTATTTGTGGTTAGCTTTGTCGCAGCTGTAATTTCTATTTACCTCTTCAACCATCGAAAGAAAAATACGATCGCAGAGAGTGAGAAGGAAATCAATTCGAAAGAAGCGAGTGAAGAGAAAGTTAGTGAAATCAGCGAAACAATTAGAAGTCCAGATTCGAAAAGTTCGAGCTCATCTTCTTTCAAAAAGGAGCAAGACAATCAGCAACAAGAAACTAAAAAAGAGTTGAATTTCAATGATGTAAAAGGCTATATAACGTCTGTTTTTGCAATGCACGATTTGAGAGAAGTTTACAGAGAAATAATCGAATCTTTGAAATGAAACTCACTTGTGATACTCTCTTTTCTCTGCGAAAAAAAATGAAAAATTTTATTTTAAAGATAACTTATCTCAACGAATTTTAATTCCACGCAAGTTGCGAATAAAATGAATTTTTTTTTATTTTGTGGGCACATAAATTGAGACTATTGCTCAACAAATCATTGCATTTGACGCGTTAATAAGAAAACCAACGACAGCAGTTTTGTTCATTGAATTTACAGGTTTTTCACATTTTCATTCCTTAATGCAATTAAAAATTAATTTAATTTAAACTCAACATTTTCTGATAGAGCATTTAATGAAAAACTGTTTTTGTTCGATTTAGAAATTCAACGATGAACAAAAAATGCAATTAGTTTGAAAGCAAAGTACAAAACTAATGTGAACGACTATACAACATCTTCTTTCGAGTTTTGTAGAATGTATTTAACTCAAACATTTATTTAAGCGAAATAAATGCAGTTAAGCGTGTTTCGATTGATAATTTCTGAAGTTTGTGTTTGACAATATTCAACGCATTGCTTTTCGGTGAAAAAATTGTTTTCATTACCACTGCAGCCATTATAGTAAAAGCATTTACATTCACTTGTTTCTGTATGGAAGTAAAAACGTAACTCTTGAGAAGGTACTGTGTCGAAAAGTCCTCTGCACCAATAGCCTGAATCGGGTGCAAGTTTGCAAGTGTTTTCATTTCCAAATACTTTTCTTTGAGAGTGAATTCATCGCTAAAATCAACATCGTTTCGCTCGAAATACACAATCGCACAGAAATCTTCCCATTGTTGGGCTTTCTATAAACAAAATGACTAAAAATGGATCTTATGCTAATTGCCAAATCTTACTTCTGTTTCCTCAGTTTTTTCGTATTCCGTGTACGCTAATAGCCGCTCGCGTTTTGAACACTTGTGGTTCGGACACTCGCGCTTTAGACACTCGTCACTCGAATAACTCATGAATCGGGCAATTAGAGCATCGGAGAACTCACTCTTCGGACTAATTGATTGGATATTCGCGAATCGAACACTCTTGCTTCTATCACTCGTTTTCCGGACAATTCGTGCATCGGTTACTTGTGATTCAGTAACTCATTCCTCGTACGACTCGCGCTTTGGTAACTCGTGTTTCGGACAACTCGCGGACGTCAGATATATTAATGTTCAACTTAAATTTATTTGAGCAATTTTTTGATTGTTCGAAATACTTACAAATTCCCTAATTTTTGTTTACATAAATTCCAACAATGGCAAGATTTCTGTTTGATTGAGTGTATAAACGAAAAATTTTTTGCACGTGTGTACATCGAGTAGTAATTATGAATCAATGGCTTTCTTGTGATCATCGAACCATTCGCTTTTTTATTTACTTTCCGCTTTTGAACGAAATCATTGCATATTTGAAATGAAGAAACAATATAATCCGAATGAGCGTCTGAACATCATCTCACTTGAGAACAATCACTCGATTGAAATTGTTCGAAAATCCAAGAACCGTTCCATTAACAGTTTAACGCAGATCCATCGTTTGCCACTGTAACTTCAATTGTTAATTCAACTTCTTAAAGTTTGTTCTCTACTTACGTTTGCATCTCGTTGTGGCTTCAATTGAAGTTAGCATGCAGAAAGTAAGTAAAGCAATTTTCGCTCGCATTTGAATCATTTATTAACTCATTAATGAAACTTTTCGTTTAAACCATTCGTTCATTTCGAATAATGCGATATTTCGAGATGCAGCGAATGTCTCGTTGCAGCAAAAGCTTTGTTGCATTGAATTTATTGCATCAATTCAAAAGAAAGAAAAATGAATCTCAAGTGATGAATTTTTTAAACTCTTGCTTCACCAACATTAATATTATTGAGCCAAAGTTTTCATGATATTTTCATGATAACCCAACAAAATAAACTTTTGGTAGGTTTACAAACTTTTGTATTTGTCAAAACCAACTCTTTCTAGAATTGGATGCTATTTCTGGCTAGAAAATAGAACATTAAATTTTATGTATTTGAAGTTTCGAATCGAGTTATTTTGATTTATTTAAAAATTCGCATATTTTTATGAGAGAATAAATTCAAGCTTGTTTTTCGTAATAGTTATGAATTTTAAGCTGTTAAATTGTGACTAGAGCCATGAATTTTGCCGCTTAGAAGTACCCAAATTTTATGCATGAGTGTTGCTGAGAAAATGCAAAAATTGTTGCAAAGTTTTGTGGCGATATCTTAAGCCACAATACAATTCATCACTAATAGTGACAGTGCGAAGAGTTACATGTGTAAGTTTTCGTAATTCGCGCCTTGCGATTGCAGCAAAGTCTGATCAACTCGGCTATCGCCAATACGATAACAATACTTTCAAAGCACATAGAGAGGCTTTAGCCAAAAACTTGGGTGTAAGCACTTTTAATCGTCGCTTCGCTCTTAACGAGCTCGACAAAACAGCGTGACTCACATTACCGTGTTTCTTATCGGCACTCGCATGAGTATTCTCATTACTTTCTTACAAGGGATGGTATTTACTTGATAAATTGAAATCACTTTGAAACCTATAGAATTTGATAGCATCCAACAAATGTTAAACGAATCTCCGATATTAGGTGCCAACTTTTTGATTTTCTCGAATTATAATCAGTCAAAATTTCATCTCTCCCAATGAATTATTTCGAGTCAATTTTTAGATTTTATTTTCATTGTTGAATGCATATTGCGCTCGTCTTTACAAATTATGCTACTAATTTAAAAAGGATGAAAAATTTAAAGAAGTAATTTGAAAAACATTCGATCAAAACGTTTTATCAGATTATCAATTTTGAAGTCAAACAAATTGATATGAAAGTACAATATGAAAACTAAGAAGTCAAAGGACTTCATTATTTTCACGGTTGAAATGCAACAGAAGAAAACTCAAGTGATAAAGTAAACAATTTTTGACAAAATTCAGCGAAACGAAACAAAACGTTGCTCAATAATGAAAACGAAAAACAAGAAAAACTTTAAGAAGCTTTAAATTTTTTAAACGCTTTCTTCTATGGAGGATTTGATTGTCTGTCAATGCTTGTTGATAGTTACAAGTGGCCTACAAAGCGCTCATTAAGCGCAATTCTGAATTTAGAGCATCGCTGTAAAAAACTCAATTACAAACTTTCAATGCAAATCTTTCAACTTTAATTGGCCATTTTAATCTCAAACAAGAAGCAATATGCGATTTTCACATTCAATGCTGTGTATTTGCTGTATTGAAATACTTTTCAAAACCAATAAAAACATATGGCGTCTGCATTGACGTCTATCTGTTTATTTTCATTGCGCAACCTTTGCTAAATAAAATAATCGCTCGAATCGCGTAAAAGCACCTGTAATATTGTCCATATTAAACACAATGTTCGCTGCTTTTTTGCATCAAAATTAATTTATTTGTTACTTTTAACGTTAAATCACGTTTCACTGCTTTTATGCTGGTACTTATCGAATGCAATGATTCTAAATGTAGACATTAAGCATTTGTAAGCAGCATTTGAATTCACTCGAATTCGTAAAAGTTAACGTTTCACCCGAAAAAAAATTATCTAACATTCGCTTCATGATAAGCGCCTATAAGACTGAGCGTACAACTCAACAAGCGCTTATGACCCTCTCTTCATTCGTTCAATTCAAAGTTTGAAACAAAATAAAATTTGCGAATCTGTTTCGAATTCTTTGCGAAAAGAGAATCAAAAAACTGAAGTGAGAGGATAAGAATTGAAAAAAAAAATTTGTTTGAGAAGAGAGAGCAAACGCGATACAAAACGCCTGCACAGTTTGTAACCGAATTCTCATTGGTCTCAACCGAAACCAAAGTAAACTTGAAAACACTATAAAAACATTTTATATAACGCATCTAAAGCACATTTTGACCTGAGTTTTTGTCAGTTTAAACTTGTCTCATTCAACACAAGTCCAGCGCCCATCTTGAATCGAATCACTTCTCGCTCAGCTAAATTATTCTTTTTAATTCTTAGGCAAAATGTTAAGTCAGGTCAAATTTGTAATCTCTTCACTCATTTTCAACATTTTATTATGGCACAATTCGCTCACGGCTTTCAGAGTAAGTAAAAAAAATTTTTTAATTCAACGTTTATTTCGATGAAACGATAAAAAAATTCGAGTGAAACTTGCCGCTTTTTGGAAAAAGCAATGAGCGTGACTGAAAGCGAATTACTCTGCATCATTTACGAATAGGTTGAGTTTGAAGACGACTAAAACAATTTTCCTAATTGCCGTAGAATCGTGTGATTCCTAAAATTATGTAATTAAGAACAACTCCATTAAATTCAATTTTATTTGGTTCCCTTAATGAGAAGTAAAAAAAGATTTTGACTTTAGGTCATCATAAATTCTTGTCTGAAGCTTGCGATTCTTTCGAAGTGAAAAACTCTAAAGTAAATTTAAAATTATTAGAATCATACTCAAGCGATATACTTCGAATTTTGTTTGCATATAAGGCAGTAAAGTCGAAATTTTTTGTGACTAAAGTAAATTTTTTCATTTTATCTATCAAAAGATCAAATCACTAAAAAACTTTGGACATTTGATTTTTAAATTATTTGTTTAATCTCTGTGTTTATAAATCTTTTTGGAGGGATATTTGAACAACTAGAAAGAATGACTGAGGGCAAATGATTGATGTGCTATAAATGCTTGCGGGATGAAATTCACTAAATCATTTTGAATAAAGTGAAGTATCAGTGGATAAAACTCATTTTTTCCTAAAGCGATTTATGCAACACAAAAAACTTTGAATAAAAAATTATATTGAAAGCCACAAAACAAATTCACGACGTAAATATGATTACTCAGAATTTGCTTTGAGATCACATAGAAGCTTTGTGAGCAGCAAACGTTATGAAAGTGAATGTTGTCAGAATAAATAATCGCGAAATAATCACTTTTTCAGAGAAATAAAAAGCATCTCGAACTGAATAAACTCATCGTAATAATCGAATTTATAGGTCATAAAATTAAACTTTAGAATCGCAATCTAACAAAAGTTACAAGAGCGAAAACTTTTTAAGCAAAACAATTTGCGAAAAACTTTTCAAAAAGCTTCCTAAATTGTTCTCTACGTTGTTGCTTCTAATTTGCATTCAAGTAAGCAAAAATGAAACTGAAATTTATTTCACTTTTAAAAGAAAACTTTTAATGCTTTATGTCAATACAGATTTTTTCCTATCTATTTAAACATGCTCATTTAAAATGCAGTTCGTGTTTGATTTATAAATGCATAAAAGAAACTCTTTACATTAATTCTGAGAGTAAAGCTAATTTACGCTCTTTCGACTTATAATTAGCAATGAATTACATGTAAAATTCTCTGTTCGCTTGCTCTAGAGAGATAAGAGTCTTTTCACTATTCTTTTTTTGCAAAATTTTTTAAGATAACCATTAAAAATCGATTTATTTCGAGTGTTAAAAATCGATTCTGAGACGCGCCATTAATCGAATCGAAACAAATACAACTTTCTATGGAAACAATTTGCGTTTGACAACTTGTAAAAACGGTGACATGAAATAAACGATCAATTCTTGATTGAAACGATAATTTCCATCTGAAGTATTTCATGAAATAATGATAACGCTTACGTCAAACGTAAAAAACACTCAATATTCATATTCATTTGCGACCTTTAAATAAAAGAAAAAGTCATTTTCATTTCTAAAAAAATTCTTAACATTTCATGCTTATTAATAGGCTCCAAGGGTCTAAGATGCATTCCCTCATCCACTTCGAAAACCATTGTATCCGAACTCTGGATACTGACACTCTAACTTTAAATTTTTAGGTAGAAAAATGCGTACTTAATGGCCTAGCGACAACTCAACTGATTGCAAATAATTTTTAGCGAGTTAAGATTAAATAAAATGCTTGACTAAAACAGAACCTTTATGAATTATGAAATTGTAAAACAGTTTTTTAGCTTATTGACTCTTAATTCCGATCTTGTCCTGACCCATCCGGTTTCACGTCTTCCAAATTTTACTTTTATATTCTGATCCCATAATCAACTCTTCTTAATATTTTTGCACAAAAAATATTCTCAAAAAGTACCAATGAATAAGAAAAATTAAGAAAAATTTAAATAATCATTTAAATATATTAAATTTATGAAAATTATTATTCAAGAAAGCTTTTCAAAATCAAAACCTCTTGAGAATATTTACAATGTTATCTTTTGCGTACAATAGAAAAGCAAATTAATGAAAGTAAATTAGATGAAAATTTTTTCCTTTTGAAAGTTTATTGATCGGATAATTTAACAAATAGCTTTTAAAATTTTAAAACGATTACGTTTTTATCGATTTTTTTAATAATTAAACATGAACAACATTATCTTATGCTTTAAAAATTAAAAATTATTTTTTATGAATTACTTTTGATTTAAAGATAAAAGATTTAATTTTTTTCTTAAGTTTTCAAAACTATAATTAGAATTAATCTTATTCTAAAAAGAATAAGTTTTAAACGTATGACAAAATTAACAAAAGAATTCAACATTAATTATGAAAATTTTAATGATATTAACAGCCTTTATGACGAATATTCTCGAAAATTAAAGCCCTTGTAGATAAGCTTGAATATTTTAAGATAAAAAAATGAAATTCAAATTCCCCAAATCCTAACATGTTTGACATTAAGCTAAAAGAAAAATTTTTTATTTTAACGAAATGTAATTACCAAGTTCATTAAGTTTTCTCTTTCACCTAATCATTAAAAGTAAACTTTTAGTTAAAAAAATTACAAAAGAAGTCGAAGCATAATTTCAAGACTCGAAATTTTAATTAATTTTTATTTTCTTGTCTATTATCCACTCCGTATTGATGGAATCGATAGTGAAAGAATTATTTTATGAAGTTATCAAAATTCGATGCATTGACGTTAAAGAACTTAAGTTCTAAGCATAAGAATCCTCGAGGATACTTTTCGTCGATAATTTTGTATTCAAATTTTTATTCAAGTGAAAATTTCTTGTTATAAATTTAATAATCTAAATAAATTTAAATGTTTAAATTTAATAATTTAATAACTCGAATTGTGAAATATATGATCGAAAAGCTTATTTAAATAATGACTTTGAAACAATAATGTTTAAACGAAATTTCTTCTCCAAAAAACGTTCGCTTTCAAAGTGTGTTTAATTTCACGATTCTGGGAAAATATTCATATGAAGTTTTACATATTGCGCGTTTTGAATCATAATTCTTCTACAGAAATAGTTTCAAACCTATTTTCCTGCCATTCATAAATGAATATAGTTGGCGCATTTTTTTTCGAAACTTCTGCACGCATCGACTGAAAGGTATGATCGATAATTCTGTGAAAAAGCCTCAGGTTTTACCATTTAAATGATTTAATACATAAATTTTATATTTGGTAAGTGCACAGTCAATGTGATAAAAGTTTCTTTCGGAATATTGAGTGAGTCGAGTTGAAATATATGTGAAAACCTAAAGCACGCCCGTAGATTAAATTTATTGCATGTTCTGCTATATTCTAACATCACTTTTACTCACAACGCTTTGTTTTATTGTTAGCTTAAAGAAAATCGCGTTGATACATTAGAATTTTCGATTGATGCTGTCCAGATGCCAACAAAAGTGCAACTCGAGATAATAACATTTGTTCTTTCTCTTCATCACGCAAATCGTCTTGCGAATTGTCTCCCTGATTTATAATTTTGTTGTGCTCAAAACAACACACAGCTTTTAAAAAAACGAATCTAATCTCGCGTGAATGCATTAGATTCAAGCTGTTACCAGATTTTCCAACTGCATGCTTTTCGTGAACTTGAAACATTGTGAGCAATGTGAAGCTTTTAAAAATGATTTGATACTTGTTCACGTTAAAAATTCTTTTTTCTAATTCCAAAAATCGCAATACAATTTTTCACTTATGCAAATTTATAAATTTGACAAATTGCTTAGTTGTCTGTTTATTAATTCTCATTTTTTAGAAGCTTAAAATTTCCAAGCTTCTTATATTTTAATGCAAACTTGTAAGTTAATATTCAACTTTCGAAATTAATAATCAATTTCTGTATTTTTGAATATTTGGAATTTATCACTTAACATTTTACAGTTTGTTTTAAAAATAAAATCAATTGAAGCGTGTAAATCAAACAGATTGACATTTTTAATAAAGTGAAACTATATAGCAAAAAATGTTTTTCAAATGAATCTTTTGATCGACTCGAAGTGACTTCTGATATCGGGTGAAATTGAAATTTGTAAACGTAATATCGACATAGAAATTCGAGTTGCCTCGATGTCTTCTCTTTTGCATAAAAAATATTCAATTAATCTTTGCCTCTTTCTCTTCTATCGAATGAAACACACAAATTGAAATTTCATTTATAATAACAGATCGCTAATTGTTTCATGAATTTCATTTAATATAAATGATTTCTGTAATTGTAGACGGTAGTGATTATGTAATGATGAATTGTATGGTAGAGAGAAACCAATTTCATTTCCACATTTATTGATTAATTTTTTTAATGCCACCAAACGTGCACACTGTTCGCGTTTTCAATTTTTTTCCATTTAATTCATTCTTCCTTTAGTCGTCATTTTATTAACATTTATTCACAAAAATATGTGAAATTGAATTTCAAATGTAAAAGAAGTTTAATACTGAGTTGAAAGCAAAGTTTCTTTTAATGTGTGAAATGTGTCAAAACATTGCACTCGGCGCTTATGAAGAGATTTTTATGTGGGAAAACTTATAAATTTCAAACTAAATAATAGTAATTCAATAGATTTTCTTTATAAGTATCGAAATTACTTTTAAATTTCAAGCTGACAAGTTTTTCAGTGTTTTCTTTATTGAAATATGTTATTTCATTCTCAAACACGTATTATTCTAATAATAA
>NCKU01002048.1:0-21006 GCA_003675995.1 Dinothrombium tinctorium
TAAGAATGAAACTTCTATTCAAGAGATTAGAATAGGATTGGAGCCGATTTACTATGGATGTGATGGAAGGGGAAATATACTTATGAGATGGGATAAGAATGAAATTTAGGCAGCAATAGGGAAAGAATTTAATATTAGAAAGTCAAAATTTGCTCGATTAGCTAAAAGTTGATCCAAATATCTGCGCATAATAAACAAGAGAAAGTCATTAAGGTGAGAGTTAGATTCTTTGCCATATGCAAACAACGATTACATCAACTAGCTGGAATTTTTGCCCAAAGTTTTAGCACCGTTAACGATAAGTACAATCGGCGTCAAATATACACTTTTGGTAAATGCGAAGGCGTCGAATCAGTAAAAATGATTGGATTTTAAGGAACAACACCAATAATTCATTCTCTTCTTGAAAGACATTTCAGGTTAATTAAACATCAATGATGGGGCAATATTTTTTTTTCCTAAATCCTAATTTCCTAAATTAGGGGCAATTTTCGATAAATACACTTAAAAAAGAGAAAAGTTTACATTGTTTGATAAAAGAAATGGTAAAAGAAATGTATTTCTTAATACTTAATGATTTAAATATTTAATTATTTTAATATTAATTATTTTAATATTTTAATATTATTCGATTATTTTATTATTTAAATATTTAAATACTTAATTATTTAAAAAATTTTCAATTTTCTTTTATTGCAAAAGAAATGTATTTCTTTTACCTAACAATGTAAACTTTTCTCTTTCCTTGAGTGTATAATTATATAAAGTTCACTTCTCCAGACAATTTCTTCGACCGCTTCTCTCACAGATTGTTGTCGATTTTGTTGTCGCTTAATGTTGATTGTTTTTTTTTTCATTTTGTTAATGAAAACGAACCATCTAAAATCATGGATTAATGAAAAGCTTTACAAACTGTAATTCAGAGTTAGTTTTAAATCATTAATTTAATTAGATTGGAATTCGTCAAATTCGAATTTTCTGTGTCTTCGGTTTGGTAACCATTCGTTAGTTGAAATTGGTTTGCTCTAAAAAAAGTTTAAAAGTAAAATGACAATTGAAATGCAATTGCAATCGAGAGGCAAAATTTTTGAATATGTTTCAAAAAGTTGGAAAGTTAGAAAGGCTAAAAGTATGATTGAAAAGCAGCGGAAAGCTCGATGCATTCGAATCGAGCAGTCGAAACGAAAATTGCGGCGGAAATCGACGGGAACCGCGAGAGAAGGGGCGAAAAAGGGCCGCATCGGACAACGGGTAGAGAGCAAGCGAACGAAATGAGAGAGCGACCCGCGAACGAAAGGCGGGTCCATTGAGAAGTGTTCGAAATGGAAGATAGAAATGAAAACAGAAACGAAACGATAAACCGACGCTTGGAACAAGAAAATAGGATACTTAAACTCGAGATCGACACGCTCAAATTGCGGATCCAGTCGCTGCTCGAAGAAAACAAAGTGCTGAAAGCGGCATCTGTCTCGATTCAGGCGCGGGCGGAACAAGAAGAAGAGTTCATTTCGAATACTTTGTTGAAGCGAATTCAAGTAATGTTTTCGCCTTTTTAATCGCGCTTTCACTCGCTTTACACACACGCTTACTGCTCGCTGTTCGATCGCCAATTTCGCGCAAACAGCACAGCGATCGCTTCTCGCACTGCTCGCAAACATATCAACCATTCGTTTCTTTTTTACGAACGCAGGTGTTGAAGAAAGAGAAAGAGACCCTCGCACTAAACTACGAGCAGGAAGAAGAGTGTTTAACCAACGATTTAAGTCGTAAATTATATCAATTGCGCGCTGAAAAAGCCGAATTGGAAAAAACGCTCGAACAAAAGCAAGAAGTTTTGGTCTCAAATTTGATGCGTAAAATTGAAAAGTTAGAAAGTGAAACGTGTGAGAAGCAATTAAATTTAGAGCAATTAAGGCGAGAGAAGATCGAGTTGGAGAACACGTTGGAGCAAGAGCAGGAAGCGTTGGTCAATAAGCTGTGGAAGCGAATGGATAAATTAGAGAATGAAAAACGCATTTTGCAAGAAAAATTAGATGAAATCGACAAAAGCTCAAATAATTAACATACATAAAATAAAGAATGAAAACGTTATCACTCGTATCACACCATCTGTTCGACTGCATTATTGAATTCCACAGTTGCTCTTTAGTTCTTGGCGTAGAGATGAATACAGATTCGGCTTTTCATTCTAAGATCAAACGTTGCGTGATCGGATACTAAGTAAGAAGCACACTTTTGCCCCTGTCAGCTAT
Source organism: Dinothrombium tinctorium (assembly GCA_003675995.1). NCBI lineage: Eukaryota > Metazoa > Arthropoda > Arachnida > Trombidiformes > Trombidiidae > Dinothrombium > Dinothrombium tinctorium. The sequence goes on from NCKU01002048.1 coordinate 2,253, forward strand.
ATGTTTCCGCACTCATCATAACCATAACTAGCAATCGAGCGTTGAGAGGCAGAGGGGGTATAGCTCAGTGGTAGAGCATTCGACTGCAGATCGAGAGGTCCCCGGTTCAATCCCGGGTGCCCCCTCCATTGTTTTTGCCTCCTCACTCATTGGTATCTGCTGCTTCTACAATCAAATTGTGCTAACCACGTGTATTTCGAAATTTCAACTCGAAATCTCTCCCATTTTAGATTTATGCTTTACATCGGCTCTATCGATGGTATTTTTTTATTCAACTTGAAATTTGTGCGTTGGAACTTTGTTACATTGAAATAGCGAAAACAATATTTAGTGTGAAAAAGGGATGAATATTCGTTTTAATTTTGTTAAAAATTGTAATTTGTTAAACTCTGAAATGTTGTAAATACTCGATGACCAGTTTTCCTTGATAATTCATCAAACGAAAATAAATACTTCGTGCTAATTTGAATTACACTCATGGAAAAGTTTAATTTTTGTGCCACATTAAACACGCCTATGATTAAATGCAATTCAATTATGATAAGAACTGCTCCACTTACTCGAAGAGCGCAATTGTTCGCATAAAAACTTAATCGCTTTCATTTACAATTGAATGTTTAAGAACAATTTGCTTAAAAACGATAAACGAAGAAATGAAATTTGATTTCAGACGGATTCATTGCGAGAAAAGTGTCGAAATCATTTCGGTTTCAGCGAAATGAAAGATCAAAACGTTTTCGTCGCTGCGAAAAGCATTCGATTCGAAAAACAAGTTTTGAATTTGGCGCCACTCTCTGTGATTAAATTTTCTCGTCTGCAACCGTCGCGACGAAAGCGTCGCGAAAACGCGTCGTCTGCACTCGTTTTGACTTCTTTTTGTGCGCCTTTCGTTTTCGCGATTCGCGATTTCGGCCAAATTCAAAATGAAACTAAGCGTGGACGAATGCGTTTTAAAAGTGTACAACGAGCGAAATCATTCGCTCTCGTTTTGGCATCAAATCGACGGATGTGAGTTGTGTCCACTCGTGAAAAAGTTTACGCTTAAAGCGAACCATAACACTTCAATCAAGTTGACTACGCAGTATGACCATGAAATGGAAGTGCGTCACGCCGACCAAGTTTTATGCTCGTTCACTCACTGGTCATTAAACGACCACGCTGAGTATTCGCTTCTCGTGGGCGAAAAGTGCCGATTCACAACTTTGGATAGTGGACGAGACAACTTGTGGCCATTGCTGACAGCACTATTAATTATACTGATCGCCGCAATAACTTATTATATATTTAATTTATTGCGCCGTCGAAACATTTCAGAAACAACATCCGAAAACCCACGCAGGAAACGCGCTGTTTGTGTGGACACTTTTAGAGGGTAAATTAATCATCATTTCATTATTTTTCAGCTTTAAAATCAAAGTTTTCAAAGTTTTATTCAAAGGATTTCAAAGTTTTAAAGTAAATTTAGCAAATTTTGTTTAACTCTCACTGTGCGAAAATTTTGCTTGTTTTATGCAAGCTGAAAGTTGTACATTTTGTTTTTAAATTTCATCACCTAATGCATATTTACTTTCATTTAATTACAGGATCGTTATATTGTTAATGATATTTGTTAACAACAAAGGTGGGGGATATGTTTTCTTTGGTCACTCGCCCTGGTTTGGTTACACCATTGCCGATTGTGTGTTTCCTTTTTTCATGTTCATAATGGGAATTAGCACAGCCTTTAGGTTGGTTCACCTTGTTTGCATTTTTTTTAACATCTCCATCATTTCAGCCTTCGATCGCAGATTATCAGAGCGGATTCAGTGAACATTGTTAAAGTGCTTAAACGAATAATGAAAAGAACTGTCCTCTTGTTTCTGCTCGGACTTGCAATCAATTCAATGAGCGAAAGTAGGCACACGTTAAAGCGACACTAAGTATTATTTGAGTTTACTATTTAGCCCGTTTATCACATTTACGTATACCGGGTGTTCTTCAACGCTTCGCCATTTGTTATCTACTCGTTGCTTTGTCGCACACTTATTCTTTGCTCAGAATGAGACAAAATAATATGTCTCAATTGCCTGAAACAAATTATTCGATTGCTCATTATTTTATCGATATATATCCATATTGGTTTGAATGGCTTTTTATCACCTTTTTATCCATGATTTACTTTCTTATCACTTTTGTTTGGAACTACAGTGACAATTGTCCGATAGGATACCAGGGTCCAGGAGGATTATATGATAATGCTTCTCATCCCAACTGCACTGGTGGAGCTGCCCGAGCATTGGATGTAATAATTCTTGGTGAAAACCATCTGTATCAAGGTGTATTAACTCAAAAAATTTATCATAATACTTTAATACACGACCCGGAAGGTATTTTGGGTACAGCCACAAGCACGATTCTTGTGTTTTTAGGGTTACAGGCAGGAAAAATTTTTGCCTCATATCAGTCGCATAAAAGTAGAATAATTCGATGGCTACTATGGGGTTTACTATCAGGTAAAAATGTAAATTCAGAATAAGCCTAAATGTTAATCGTGAATGCGAATAGGTATCGCAACCTTTGTGGTTTGGTTCAACCAATGGACTCCAATGTGCAAAAATTTGTGGTCATTTTCTTTTATATCGTTTTCAGCTTTTTTAGCTTTCTTACTTTTAACACTTCTTTACATTTTAATCGATGCCGAAAATTTGTGGACAAACGGTACGCCGTTTAATAAGCCAGGAATGAATGCGATAGTGTTGTACGTCGGTCACGAAGTAACTCATCGCATGTTTCCGTGGTATTTTCACGTCGATGAAACTTCGCATTCTTGGTTGTTATTTCGATCATTATACACCACTTTTTTATGGTTTGTCATCAGTATAATCATGGCAAATAAGCGTATTTTCATTAGTTTATAAAGCAAGTTGATTCAATCAAATTTTTACCCAAATTGCTATGCAAGATTACAAGTCTGAATTTTTTTGGAGAGCAAATTTTAAATATAAATTGTGATTTTTGCAATTTTATATGATGTAATATTCTATTTTCGTTCTAAATGACAACTATTACACAAACTGCTCGGAAAGAAAAGTGGACAAAGCTTGCACTCAAATACATTTTTCCACATAAAAGTTTTCTACTTTTTTCGCAGAATTAATCGGTTTGCACAGTGTTTTACGTCCACGAATGATCATTATCCAAATATATGTTGCTGAGCTTGCGTTCCAACTCTTGAATATTTCATTGCGAGATGCACCATAAAAGCATCTTTTCGAAAAAAAATTTGTAACAGTAGTTAGAGTTTTGTTGCGTTTCGAGCGAGTCTATTGTTTTCTTGCTTCTCAAAATGATCTATTCGAAAGCTCTTCTCGATCTTGCAGTTCATGTTTATTCATAAATAATTTAGAGAAATCTTGAGCTAATTTTTCATCAATTTTTTTTCCGAGCGAGTTGCAAATCTTTTTTTACTCTAAAAAATACTCAAAATTCGTAAGCGACAAAAAGTTTGACGATTTTGAAAACCTCATTTAAATTAATTAGTTTAAATCCGATTTCAGTTGCTTTTCAATTTTCAATTTTGACAGTTCCCGGAAAAGCGGCATACAAAAAAAAACTTTTTTTTTAGTTTTAATTCAAATAATTAGCAAATTAAATTGGAAGCAAACAAATTGTGTTCATGATAAAAAGAAAAACGATTTCAAAAAACATTTCAAAGTTTAAGCTTTTTATTATAATAATATTCACACAATTACATCAATAATAATAATTCATTAATATTTTTTTTTGTTTTCATTAATAACTTTCATTTATGTTTTTTTTCTTGTCACAAACAAAACTTTTTGCAATTGCTGTTTTTCTCTTTAATATATCGATCATAATTTGTGATATTATGTATGAAAAAGAAAAAGTAGGAAGGAAAAAGATAAAATTCAGATCAATCCGCTTAAGAATTATCCTTTAAACTCTTTTTTGTCTTTTTTTTATACTGTTTTTTTGCAATTATTAATTTTAATAATCAAGTAACACAATTGAAAAGTTGGCTTCCGAGTAATGAAGAAACAAACCATTTATTTAGTTTATTATTTAGTTTATCTGAAAATTTCATTTCTTCTTCTTTTGCAAAGTAAAGGGCAATTAAATAGATTTTAAACGTCACAAATCATGGGCGCGCCCCGCAAATGGGTCCATACAAATTATTATTGCACTTGGGTTTCAGTTTCACATTTTTTTTCGCGTTTAAAAACGATGTTCTTTTCATTTTTCAACAGTTCGCTTGTGTTCATTTTGTTTCGAAATCATCGCACGAAAATTGTTATTTTAATGTTTTCTTTTTAAATCTCGTTTAAGTCAGCTTCCTGGTTGAGACTCGGGTGCGTGTGAGAGTTTCTTTTTTCACTTTTTTTAAACGATGAGAAATTAATGAAATGCTGAATGAAAAAGCGTGATAAAAGGTGGAATTTTTAATGGTACAACAATTGTAAACTTTTTTTGACCGCTTTTCAAAAATTATTTGTGTGAGTTTTAAGCAAAAAGGATCACAATTCGCAAACAAAACGTTTTCTTCATCATCGGGTTCTTTTCAACATTCAATTTCGTTCGACTCGCATTTTCGCTTTTTCTCGACATGCAAGCAAACGAAATTAAAACGAGTTGAAGTTTTTTTAAAAAATTTTCATTTCGTTTTTTATTCAAAGACGGTTTACTGTGGAAACGAAGCATTCAGTTTCGCACTGAGAATTGATTACAAAGTGAAAGGAAAAGTACGCGTAAACCGTCTTTGAAGAAAATTGAGCGAAAATTTTTTTTTCTTCATTTCAAAAGTCACTTTTGGCTGTAATATTTTCAACGAGAATTTGTTTTCAAAGCATTTTTCATATGTAAGGAAGATGTGTGGTGTTTGGTGTGTGTTGTGAAAGAGAAAAAGAGGATTGTCGTCGATACAGTTTCGCATGTTTTAGCTTTCCGCCTTAGCGTCAGATGGCGATTGATTCATCGTATGCCCCGCGTGCCCGGCCGGGCTGGTCGGCGAGGGCGCGTCTTTCCGCGGCGGCATTCGCTCGTTAATTTTGTCCAAGCCTTTCGCCTCTTCGAAACTGCTGATTTTATGATGAGGTGAAAAACCACCGACGGCCGCTGTCAAACGAATCGATTAGTTTCGCCGAAAGCGTGTCAATGTCAGCAATTTGCGCGTTTACTCGTTTTCAATTATTTTCAAATTAAATTTTTCAATAAAAACATTACACGAGCGCGATAGAAATCATTGATAGTGGTCTTAATTAGCGACGCAAAATTTTCGCGAGCTTCGCCCTTCAGTTCGCATTAAAAGCGTTTTCAAATGAAATGTGCCGCTGTTTAACTTTATTGATTTTACGCAGCATCAAAGTGTTAAATTCTTAATTGTTCGTAGCCTTTTCTCGTTTAATTCTCTTCAATACTCTTTTCCTGTTTGTTTCGTCAAGTAAGCGCGTTTAATAGATCATTTGGCATCAGTCTGCTTTTTACTTTTTGCTTTTCGAGTTACACAATTGTTTGACGCACAAAATTGAGATTTGAATTTAGAAATAAGAGCAGCAGACGAAGAGAGGAATACACTGGAAATGTTTTTGAAAATCTTAAACTAATTTAAGGAAGCATGAACGAGATAAAATCCGATAACTCGATTAGTTTTCGGCATATAGCGTGTTCTCTGCTTATTGGAGGTACAAAATAGCAATAAAAGGCAGCGAATGCCTGCAAATATCGTTCTGCTAATGAAATTATGGCGCAGTGATAGTGGATGAAAGAAATGACGCGTGGTAATATATTACATCAAAAAATAATTGCTGTCCAAATGTGAGAATGTAATGCGAAACTAATGAATACGTACCATTGCGTAACGCATCACGTCCCTCGGACAAGGCGCCGATAGGCAGTGTGCCGGTCGGGGTGAGACCCTTTAATTGAAGCACACTCTCACTTTCTTCACGTAAAACGGAGAATACACGTGCCATCTTTCCGATAGCGCGGATTTTGTTACGAATGATTTCTTTGCGTGCTGTGGCTGTGCCCCCTGTAACCAGGAGGTTGGATAAGCAACACATGTCAGAGAGAACTATCAACATAAATACCTTCAAACGTATCTTCGCCTTCGGACATAAGTTCGTCATCCGAGCATATGTTTAACACGTTTACAAGCATTTCGGTGACTTTCTCGCCGACAAAAGGCAGAGACCAGGTGAAGACATCCATGAAATTCGGCAGCCAATAAGGATGCGGAGAACAGTTGAACTGACGGATATTCATTACGTTATTTTCATATTTAAGAACGGCGGCTTTGTTATTATAAACGTCCAAATAATTTGGTGCACTAAATATCGTTATTAAAGATGGGAAACCGGTGACTACTGATTTGCGGTACATTCGATATCTACAACCAAAAAATGTGTAAATTATTAGCTGAAGATTTGAAGTCATTTTATACAATGTAAATCGGGTCAAACTTTGGATGTGTGATAATAAATTATGCATGTTTTGATTGCTATAAAATTCAAATAAGTTTCATGTTCAAGCAATGAAATAAGTAAATGTGTAAATGTCTGAAATAATTATGAGAAGAGAAGATCGAAAATTTTTTTGAACAACTTTTTGCTGCACTCAATTACTCGTTCTCAAACTGTTAAGATTTATTTGCTTTTACGAAAGCACAGTACTCATAGCAAAACTATGGAATAGTTTATTAGATTACATTCGTTTTCTCAATATATGAATTTCAAATGCGACGAAAATTTTTCTCCTTAACTTTAATGTCGATTACTTTTCTTCAAATTTATGTTTGCAATAGAAGTAAAAAGAAAGAACAAGTGTTTTAAGGTAGAGGGTAGAGCAAGTTAAAATCCCTCCGAAGAAAAGGCTTTGAGTGTCAAAATAAAAGAGCTTAAAATTCAATTATTACATAAATTGATCATGTTTTAATCTATCATTTTCGTAATCAAGAAATGATTTTTTTTAATTTGACTATTTTAATAAAGTTTTTGAAAACAATTATTTAAGAAGAAAGTGAATTTCTGTGGGCATGAAAAATCCTGAACGGCACATTTAATAATTTGGAAACTTTTCAATTTTTGCTTTTTTTTCCGCGTATTAAAGGTTAAAATTATGTTGAGAGATATGTTAGATGTCAAAAACACATTGTTTAAAATTTTTACTTGTCATACTAAAACTCACTTGTCAGAAGAGACTAAAGACTTCTTAACCTGCCTATTGTACAAATATTTTTTGCTGGATTATGAAAATTTTAATTTGCCGTAAGTGAAGATTTCGAAATAAAGGCAAGAGTTCAAGAAATTAAATTTCATAAAGTAAACGCCACAAGCAAATTTAAATTCGCTTTTTACCTAAAAAATATGTAGTAAAAAAGTTTGCGGCGAAGAAATATTTTACTCGATAATTGAAAAACTTTTTGCTGAATTGAATGTCAATTTTTGAACTATGATACTGCAATAGAAATGTTTCAGCAGAAAATAAAGAAAATAACTTAGCCAGGCTAATCATTTGGCATCTAAATCTAAAGCATGGAAGCGGGTTGAATATTGAACTAGATCTAAACAGAAACAGTGTCAAAACTAGTTCCAAAATTTAATTCTAAAGTTTTCAGAAAGATTTAAGATTTAAAGGAAGTTTCATGAGTTTGATGGAAACAATTTTTAAAAGAGGAAATAACAAAAAGTAATAAAATTTGCTTGAATGAGAATTTAGTTAATAAAAAATCTTATTTAAATGTAGGCTGAACCTTTGAATCGGTAAGCGAAATATCAAGAATTTGCATTTATGCAAAATTATTTGGTGATTTTTTTACTTTGAATATGTAAAAAGATGGAATATTAATGATAAAAAAGATCTCAGAAAATTTTCATTTTTTCTTGTTTTTAAACTATTTCTGCCGAGTTGGTAGATGTCAATTTTGATCAATTTAAAAAACTTGTCGAACAGACTCTTGATTGTGGACGGAGTTTTAGTTTCTATTGAATACACAGACATGAATAAGTTTTATTACTCCAGTACTTTTGAAAATTATTGCTGTCGTTAAAAAATAAATTATCGATGATTTTTTCTCTGTTGAACTTATCGAAAATAAAATTATAAAAAAACACTTCTCATTTGCATGCATTTATGCATTAAGCTTTAGAAATTCAGATCAATCGATTGCTATTGTTTATAGATCATATTAAAAAAGCAAACACATAGCTGAATTAAAGTCGAAAAAAAATTAAGAATAGTTTTGACGTCATTTATTTTTTACTTGCTTCGTATTCTTTTCTTGGAATGCCAAAGGTTTTAAATAGGATTAAAATTAGGACAAATTTAAAGAGTTTATGATTTATTAATTAATATAAATCAAGTATTAAGTTAAATAATAAGATGAAGAATAATAAAGCAATGAAATGATAATTGCAAAAAAAGCTTATAAATAGAAAAAATCTGCTTACTGAATTATGCTTTGATTCCTGACAGATTAATTTTTTATAATTTAATCTTTTTCAGCGAAAATGGAAAACATTTTAAATTTGGAAAGTCTTCGCGAACAGAAGATAAAAATACAATTAACTTGTTAAATGAAACAATCGCTTGAATTAACACGTTACGCATTTTAATTTTTTAAGTAAGAAAAAAGTTTTGAGCAAAAAGTAAGAATTAATATAACATCAAAGGTGATAAAGCATCAAGTTATTAGTAAAGAACATTGAATTTAGAGCGCAGAAATGTTCGGTAAAGCGTATACAAAATGTAACATATGAAAATAAAAGAAACAATTAATTTTGGGTTTTAATTGAAGGCAATCAGAAGGGAAGGAAAATTACTATGAGTTCCTGCAAATATTGCGAATAAGTTCAAAATTACAAAAGAGCTTTGCTAATGATTAGTATATACGTATATAACGTATAGTGGTAAAGCTTTCCTATTTTTAAACGGTAAGAAATGAAGCGTTGCGTAGATTTCAGTAAATAGCATACTTCAAGCAAAATTAAAAAGAAATATTAATTAAAGAAAGGTTAACTCTAAAAGATTAAAATTTACATAGACATTATGCAAAAGCTTAAATTTATTTTTGACTGGGCAACAGAGTCTCTTTGCGGTTCAAATAATTTTTAAATCAAGAATGCACATTTTTGCTTTTCGAAATTGTTGGTATTTTATAGCATTAGATTCTCAAATTGATATTGCACAGCATGTAAACTAATTCGAATGAAATATTTTGTGGAATGATTTTCAAAATTCTTGCCATACTGAAATTAACATCTACATGCCCATCGTATCTATCACAATGCGTTAAAATCAATATCTTGTGATGCATTTCAAATGCCTTATTCATGAACTGAATCTGTTCATGAATCACGGTATTCGAAAGCTGTTGCGTAATGGAGTAAATCAATAGGGCAGATTGCATAGAACAACGTTGTTTCTAGAATTACTACTGTTTTAAGACGAAATGAAAGAAGAAGAAAAAGAAAAATGAAAATAGCGAAACACGAGATGCAATATTTGTTTAACTTAAAGCATACTTCACTGCATAGCAAAACTGAATTGCATTTCAAGTGAAAGATATGCGAGAAAAAGGCAGCGCGAAAGCTAAATTCGTTGCATTTTTGCAGTTGTAATCACCTAGGAATGAAAGCGTACGTGACCGCAATGCTTCACGAAAGTGAAAGTAGAGCTCAAATAACAAACAATGGACGCACAGAAAATTTCATGCGTTCGAAGAAGAGCAATCAGTTATTGTCGCGGACAGCGACATTTATTTAGAAGATGCAATTAACATATTTAATCGAACATTAATTAAACATCTTTTTCACTATTGTTTCTATTTTAACAGCACCTAAACGCTTCTAATCAAAACTGCGTATATGTGGAATGTGCTGTGAAAAATAAGCACGTGCGAGTGAGTGTGTGTGAGCGAATATACATTTGCGATGCATAACGTTATAGAAATACACACAACGGGAGGATACACACCCAAAAAAGAAAAATTCTAGATATTCATTATTCTACTCGCTAAGTCATCATCAAAGCGAAAAGCGTGCGTTCTTTGATACACTTTATGCCTCTTTTCAGTTTTTCGCAATCGAGAAAATGCACATTGCTGCTCCTTGTCGTAGCCGTTGTGCTGTGCATAAAGATTAATTCGCCTCGTTCTTCGCCAAAACGGCTTATTTTTCGACGAAAGTTACCCCTGTTTTCGCTTAATTAATCGTAAAACAGCTTTTCGTTTCCTTTTCAGTTGCAAAAAAAGCGAACAGTGAAAACGCACACAAGCAATGACATTAAATGACGTTCATTGTTTCGTCCGCTTTTTTCACGGCGACTTCTCGAAATGAGATCATTTTAATCACCTTTTCACATGCAAATTGTGTCTGAAAATGTGCTTCGTTTTTGCATTGTTTCAAACGTGTTCGAATCAACATTCGATCAGCAAATAAAGCGTAAACGTCGCCATCAACAAATTCAAAATCACCTTGAGATTCACCTAACCGCAAATTTCGATCGAATTGACCGATCTTAATCTACTGGTAATATAATATTTGATGCTTTTCGAAAATGCGATTATCTCAAGGGTTGCCAATAAAAGCAAAACACTGGTAATTCAATTACTTTCATTCGTCAAAAATTTGGACAAAACAAACGGAGAAAATGTGGTACGCACAAAAGCTGCAGCAAATAGTAATATGTATGGACAATGAGAGTCAAATAAACTTTTCGTGTTGCACAAAATGTTTAACTCAATATGACATTTCTCGATTTAATTAGAGTAGGAACACACTAGGAGGACAAATGTGTTATCTTGAGTTCAAATATTATCGACCCATTCTCAAAATCTCAATTAAAAAAGCGAAATTAAAGAATTTGAATTAAGTTCTATTGTAAACGAACAAATTAAACAAAAAAATCAAATACAAATCAAACAGCGTTAAGTCAACAACGAATATAAACATTTTTTAAACAAATACGTAAGTGAACAAGTTTCTAAGGAATACAACTTTTATTTACCTTAATTTCACGTAATATGCGGCATTACAGAATGTTCAACATTATAAGCAATGTTGGTTGGTCTTTCGGAGATGATACATTATTGTTAGAAACAAAAAGCGCATCAGTTTAGTCAAAAAAGTTTCATTTTTCAAGATACATAAACATGCTGAATATTAGCGAGGAGTACTATTGGCAAACTCCATAAATTGTGTTCATGTGCGACAGAAAGCTACAATAATGGCCAAAAAATAACAAAAACAGAAATGTAAATATCTGAAATTTATGAAAATTTATATATTTTTAAAATCCTTTAAATCCGAAGATAATTTTACTAGCTTAGGAAAGTATAAGCTTCTTGTATTTTAACCATTTGCAGAATTTTTACAAACGACTGATTAAACAAAGTTGAATATTATTATGCTTTATTCGCATAAATTAAATGTAAATGCGCGGAAATGTTTCTATTTTATATTGATATCGACTGAATCGTAAAAATTCAATTTTTAAAAAGTAAAGAAATCACAAACTAAAAAACTCTTTTAGAAAAAAAACTAAAAAGATGTTTACTGATGGTCATTTTTTACTATATAAAGGCAGATGAAAACTTCACAAACAAAGTAAATCGCTGAAGCAAAATTTGTTTGCAAACGTCACGTCTACCAGAAAAAAACGTCAACTGAAAAGTAGCAATCTTTCGTAAACAGTATAAAGTACTTTTGCTGCCCTGTCTATGCGTTGCAGCGATCGATGAATATCATGCAGGAGTTTAGTATTGAGCGGAAGAATGGGTGAATGCAAGATTTATAATAATGCTGTCATTGAGCGACTTTTACTAAACAAAATAATACACATCATTATTTCTGTTTAAATAAACAATCATCATGCGAAAAGTTATGAACCTAAAACAATATTGAATATCATTTTTAAAACAAAAAATATGTAAAACGCAGATAGAAGTTTTGCTATTTTCGATTTTACGATAGAAGCAGGTATTTTCTGGGTTCGAGTCCACGATCTGTTCAACCCAAAGAAGTTATCGGTAATCTTTTTATTTTATTGACAAAAAAAAGCTACATGCAGAATTATAAATGAAAAATGTAAATGATTAATCCAAATGAAAGAATAGAAATATTAGCGTCCAAATAAGTATGTCGAAAAAATTAAATGATATGCCTTTTTGATTAAAACATTGTGTTATCATTCAAATATTTGTTATCGATTTTTATTGAAGAAAAGAGCTGAATAGAATCTCGAACATGTGTTTTCAATGAATGAATAAAAATGAATTTTTCAAATTTTTCAGTCGAAGCAAATAGAAATGATCAATATACATCAATCAATCAAGTCATATGATTAAGATGAAGTATGTCAAAATCATAAATTTAAAAGAAAAAATTATTTAGACAAAACTAAATTATGTGCGTTTTAAAGGTTAAGATTGTTTGATGATTTTTCCCCTAACTATTTTCAGGGTATTTATGTACGATTATGAGTATTAAGAAATTGTAATTGGCAAGAAAAAAACGTGGAAAATTATTATAGAACTAAATGTAATCTTTTCGTTAAAGAAACGAATGCAAGCGCTTTATTTTAGGTTGCTCCTCCGAATAATTTTGGTTTTATCAACAAATAGATAATAGTTTGTTTTCAATCGTATTTGAATTGAAAGTAGTTTTAAATATTTTACATGATTTTATGCAATTGTGATCTTAAAGATGAAAAAGAATGAATGCAGATGAGCTATAGAGTTGGAAAAGGGTTTGCATTTATAGATAAAACTATTGGAAAAGAGTTTGCATTTATAGATAAAACTATGTGATTAAATTTATACAGATATATAACACACCTTAGAAAGATAATAATTCTATTTCATGTTTAAATACTTTCATTTAAAGGACATGGAAAATTAATGAAAAAGTAAATTCTTGCATATAAAATAATAATATTCTTTCATGGAAAATGGTTACTCAAAATAGCTAATTTAAGCTTCAATAGTTTTTAATTAGCAAATGAGATGACTATCAGTGACGATTTGTTATTTAATATGTTTTGTGATATCGATATGGATAACGTGGGAAATGAATAATTTGGGTTTCGCGTATTCTGTATTCAATTAAAAAGAAAGCATTTCTCTATACTTCTACATTATTGTTGTTTTATTATACTTCATTTTTAAATGAACAGAGTGCACAGCTTACAAGGAAACCATTCTAATGGTTGCAGAGTTTTTCTCATAAAAGTTAGCCATTAAAAAGATTCAAATGAGATATTAAAGAAATCAGTCCTTTTATGCATGTAACGCTTGGGAGAATTTATATTCACATGCGAGCTTTATTTAACTATATTTATACGATTATATTTTATAGTCTATGGGTGAAAATCTTGTTTTTTAATGCTACAGGTGACCGATTTCACGAGTTTTGATCAGGTTTTGTTTTTTATGATGTAAATTTTTAAACTTTGTTCCTAAATAATTTTCTAAAAGATATTTTGTGTAAATTAGACAAAATAAAAATATTTGTTTATTAACTAGATATCTCAACAAGCCAGCTACATGAAATTCATAAAAAAAGCTTTTAAAATGACAAATTCAAATTAAAATTGAACTTGTTCGCCAGTAGCATTCAAAACAAAAATTTTCGTCATAGTTGATTATAAAGTTCGCACCTGAATAAAAAACTTAGCGCAAGCGTTATGCGCACAATAGGACTAAAGATGCTTTAATGTCGCATTTGTATCTTTGTTAAGGCAAACTTTTGAAAGAAAAGCTCTGAAACCATTCGAAAGGTTTCCTAGTTAGAAGAAAAATGTATTGAATATTATTTAATCCTTTCAAAGGCTCTATTTTCAATGCATCTTTCTTGAAAAGATATACAAATAATATGCTTTAAATTGCATGCACTACCAACTTTGCAAAAAATTTTGATTACTATGGATGCTGATTGGAGCAGCAGGTGCATGGCGCAGAGAGAAAACTCTTGCATGAAATAATACATTCTCGTTCGAAAAATCATTATTGATTTTCGGTGAACTATGTTTTAAGAATTTTTGAATTCCAATCTGACAAGTTTTATTGCTCAATTTGGTCGAATTTTTTTTACAAAGTGCTGAAAAATTTCACCACAAAAAACAAAGAACAGAAAGTTTATTAGTTTTGAGTGACACTTTTGATACGAAAAATAGAATGCTAAAATATAGCATTGGTGCAATTTTCATGTTTAAAATTAAAATGATTACCGATTACAAAAATTAAAATAAACTAAAATAAAATTCAGTAAACTTATGAATGTTAATATTCGAAGAAAAAAAAACTTCTTGAGATAACAAGAAGTGCCATTAACACTTTTTTTATTCGCTTACAAATAACACTCTATATAACACATAGACTCTTTCTTTGTTCTACAGCGAATCAATAGGTGCTTTAATATCGATAATGGCGTACCGCTATGGCCACTTTAACTGGTGATATTACATAAAGCAATTCTTTGCCCTACTCGCTAAACCAATTCAATTTGAGTTATGTTCATTTAGATTTCAAAATTAAATTAATGCTATTCGAAAATACATATCGGAAAAGTGTAATGAATTCAAAGAAGAAATTAATATCAATTCAAAAAGCAGATTAATTTTTAAACTTTAATTAAAAAATATTAATTTGGCTAGTATTTAATAAAAATAAATAATTTTGATATAATGTAAATGACTTAATATATCATGAAAAGAAAATACTATGCATTTTTTTAAATTTAGTTAATCCTTTTAAAACAATTTTACCTGTGCTCGTATTACTTATAAGCCTTATATAATGAAAAAAAACAAGTATATTGTACGGCAACGTGAAATAGGTCGAATCCAATCGAAAATCGAGAGAATAAAAAAAATATGAGCAAAGAGAAGTCTCTTCACTACTTTCACTTATTTTCGCAATTTTATTGTAGTTGTTTAGATGGAACTTGTCAGAGCCAAAGTTAATGAAGTAAAGAAGAAGCAAGCAGTGGAGCTCAACTTTTCATGGGAATTGTAAAGAATGTTTTCTTATGAAAAATATGGTCGATTTTTTACAATTAACCACATTTTCAATTGTAACAATTCAACCGAAAAAGAAATTTTTACGTTTTTAATAATGCACAAAGTAATGAATTTTTCATTCAAAAGTAAAAGAAAAAAGAGAGAAAGAAAAAAATTAAATTTATGCTCCTTTTTCATTGCATTCAGCGTGCTCTCGAAATTGAATTACTTTAGTTTCTATACTTATTTTAACTCAATTTATAAGCAAAGAATTCTGATCAATTGCACTTATTTGTTGAAATGAACAAATAACACTCCTGTTTTTGTTTGATGCTCTTTTGAAGGCAATTGTGAGTATGAAAAAATTGCTTTGCTTCAGCGGTGAATAATATTTGATTGGGATTAGATTCGATATTTTGATTTTTTTAAGAAAACAAAGATTCTTCAACTTGAAGCTATCTGATAAATGTGTTTGGAAAACAATCTCACATGCTAAATATTCAATGGTAGACAAAAAGCTTGATCAATATACAAAAGAAAATAAATAGACCAAGTGAAATTTGATTAATCAAATAAATAGTCAAAATGCTTGTTTATAAAATTAATTATTGTTAATTATTCAATATAAATCAAATTAAAAATTTTCTAACAAAAATTGTCTGGCTTAAGAAATTTGTAGTTCCAATAAGAAAAGTAAAAAAACACGTGGATATGATCAGATAATAGTGAATTATGCTTATGTTTCAAAATCTATTGTAAATTGTCTCAAAAGAAACTTATATCAAAGCTAAAATTAAAATAATAGTTAAAATTAAAAATTGAAGTAAACATTTATGCATCAATGATAATGATTAATTTTAATTTTTTAAATATCCGTTTAAATTCTCATAAAAATTTTTCTGGTGTGCAATGATCACGAATGATTTTCAAAGATCAACTTTAAAAACTAAGATCGATAAAATTGTGAATCTATGTAAAGAGCAAGCTTTTATTATCCTATGAATTTGTATTGATCAAAGAGCAAATACTTTACATTTGTAAATGCTCTCTTTAAAAAGGTACAAAAAATGTAAAACACTAATTCAAAAAAAAAAAAATAGATTTGAAAGTTTTTTACTAGCTTTATCAATTTAGGCTGTGCAATAAACAAAGAATTATGTTTTTAAAAATATCTTATTTTGTAATTATGCTAAAAAATGATTATAAAATTGCGAATTGCTTTAAAAATATTCAAAATTATAAAATCGATTTTAATTTTTTATTACCTTGCAAAGCAGAGAAGTCTGATTGAAAACAAGAAATTTGTCTATGGCATATTTTTGTCTTAACATTGTTAAACTTCTAAATGCTAAAAATAAAATTATTGAGCTGAAAAAGTTTAATAAAGACAAAAAAAATGATGTCGGATAAATAAACAGAGTGACAATTGAAATCAGTCTAAAAAATAGTTTCTCGGGGTGAAAGTTATCCAAGCATTATCATTTGATCTTTGCATTAACTTTCTCATAAATCAATATCATAAATTAAAAATATTTTGAAAAACATCAAAAGATTCAGAAAATGATCATTTTTAATAAGAATAATAACAGCAAATGAAATTAATGAGGATAAAATGCGATAGATGAGTCTTACGTTTATTGCTGATTTCATGGTGAAATGATAAATAGCCTATTCTCCGTTCAGGATTGCTCATCATTAATATTATGCGCTTATTATGCATATTTATTTATTAGGTGTACGACAAGTTAATGTTTCAGAAAGCTAATAATTTTTAGGAATCGCCAAATAGAAATAAAAGGCTCACTTACCCCGCGTCTTGGGCTTCATGGGCTCTTATTATGGAAAGCAGATTATTTTGTTGCAAGAAGTCACAACAAGCTGCATACGAGTAAAAGTAAGAACAACCTCTAACAGAATTATGGGTAAAATGTTCGACGCCTGCTTTCTCATTTCCGAAATCTTCCAAAGGATCAGACCTAAAAATAGAATAAATTAATTTTATAAATACCGATAAAAATAATTCAAAAAATATTTTATTTAATACAGATATGACATTGGATTGTAGCTAAAATACCTTACCATAAAAGATCACACATAGGACCAAAGGCTGGTGGCTCTTTAAATCGATCTAATTTCTTGATATCGTCAAGACTATGAATTTCTGGTGATAAACCTGAAATTATTGAAAAAAATTGATTTTAATCAGAGCTCAAATTGGTCGTTCAAAAAGTATTTACCTCCGTGAACACATAAAAACTGACCATTCATGAGGGCAGCCAACGGAAGGCAATCAAATGCATCCATACAACTATCGTATACCCTTTCGGAGTATTTTATTTTGCCTGTTTTGACGAAATAATTTAGTTATTAATAGATCCTTTGAAAAACAAAATTTTGAGCTTTACAGTTTGTTTGCTCGACAATCTGCTAGATTAATCATCACTTAAGTGAATCTCGCAACAAATTCAAATATTTAATTTAAATGCATAAAGTGAACTTACATTCAGTTTTAAATGTGAAATACTCGGTAAGATGTCGACATTCGTGATTACCACGGAGTAGAAATAATGTTGTTGGATAATTAAGTTTTAATGCCCATAAATAAAGAACACACTGCAACGGCGAAAGAGCAAATAAAATCAACATAAAAATTTCACTAACGTACCTCAATACTGAAATAACCCCTATCGACGTAATCCCCCAAAAATAAATATTTGGTGGAATGAGGAGGACCTCCAACTTCAAATAATTTCATTAAATCATAAAACTGGCCATGAATATCACCACAAACTATTAAAATTTATTAGATATATTTGCGTAAAGAACTGCATATAAGGAACTTACCGGTGACCGGCGCTTCTATGTCTATCATCGTTTTCTCTGCCCTTAGAAGAGCAGCTCCTTCATTAACAATTCGCAATGCGACATTCTCTTCTATCCGACCTTCTAATATAAAATGTTGCTTAAGAACATCCGGCTTCGGTTTATTCGTTTTTGAGTCGTAAACTTCTGCCATTGTCAGCTTATGTGATGGTGGAAACGGTACGCCTGAAATTTTGCAAATTAGGGAAAATTGTTGATCAGTAAGAAAACAAAGACTCAAATTCAATTAGTTTTCGCATCAATTAATCAAACTTCTCGCGTGCTTATAAGTGAGCACACATTTTTTTAGAACCGTCTCTTTTGTTTTTCGCAGTGCTAATTACTCTGCGGTATCATTAACAAAATCATTAGAAATAAATGCCCATAATTATGGCGTCAAACTGAAAAAAGATATGACACCAACATAATAGTCATATATAAAAAGGGTTTTGATGCCCAAAAATTTGGTTACAAGATTTATGGATGCTTATTTTTTGTTATTGAATATAGTATTAAAGGATTGCATTCTAAATGAAATTAAAACAAAGCGAAATCAATTAAAATTTATATGAAGCAAGTCTCAAAAGCCCTCCATTGAGCAATAAAAATTCAAGTGTAAGGAAACATTTGTCTTTCAAGGAAAATTTCATACCTTATAAGAGTTTTTTAAAGCATCATGTTGTTTTCAAAGCCTTCATGATTAATGACGAGGAAAATGAAAGAATTTATAGGGAAAAAAAGTTTTCTAATCTTAACAGAATAAAGGATCTATTCAATAAAAAAATTTTATGATAAAAATTGATACATTTGGCTATAACAGTTAAAAATCGTAAAAATTTATAAACTCAAATCAAATTACAGTCAATTTCAATTCATGTAACACTTTTTTCAAAACTATTAA
>NCKU01002049.1:0-21004 GCA_003675995.1 Dinothrombium tinctorium
GTCTCATAATTCTGTATCAAAGCACTGAAAAATTGCTTTAAGGACGTTTTAACAATAATAATTATAGAGATAAAAATAAAGCACATAGTGAGTTAAAACATTTAAAACAAACCGGGTGAGATTGAGATTTAGGCCCAAAATCGAAAAAAATTGCCATAGACTTAATGTTAAAGTTAGCACGCGAATAACTTGCTTCACGCACAAAATTCGCACCTATGATGGGGGCAATCTTAATAAACTAATGAAGTTCTCTTTGCATACCAAGTTTCATTGAAATTGGGAACGGGAACAAAAGATAGTTTCCTTGTTAGTCAAAAGTAAAAAAGTTAAATGATGACTCGATTCAAGTATAAATATTTTCAGTGTTGTTAATTGAATACAAATTTATTACAACCGATTGTATGTTTTAAAATTGTTTAATTTATTGATGTTAAAATAATACAAACGATTAACTTGGCAAAAGTTAGACGCCTAACTAAAATAGAATTGATTTGTAGTTAAAAACATAAAAAGGAACTCTTTTGCGATGGCCGGGAATCGAACCCGGGTCAATTGCTTGGAAGGCAACTATGCTAACCACTATACCACCATCGCTCAGATATTGCATGAACGTAAACTTTTTGCGCAGTTTAGTGCTAAAAATTTGTCTCGAAAATAAGATATTTATCACTTGTCAAATCATTGGCATAGTGACTTCTGCGAATTAACGCTTGACATTTTCCAAACGCTTTTCAATTTCGATTAATTTTTTCAAACATTTTTGTTTATTTGAATTTTTAATTGATTTGCAAAATGAATAAATTTGTTTCATTTTTTAAATGTAGAAATAAATATACAATTCATTGAATGAAATTTTAAAAGTTTCACAAAGTTTAAAATTGTTAAGAGATACAAATGAATTTAAGATAATGTTTGTGCTATGGACTCTTTTTCGGAACTAAAGCATTTACATGAAATTAATTTTATCGCAGTTTCGACGGGAAATGCAATAATAGATTACATGTTATTAATAAATCAAAACTAAATTAGAAAAAGTTCAAATAAGGTTGTACTAAATTCATAAGCGATATTAGAATAAAACATTTTACTGCTTAGATGATTTCTTAAATTAATTTTGTCTACTCATTTAAAATCGCTACCTTCAAGATAAATACAACGTTGGCTTTGTTATGTTGTTAGCGAAAAAATTTTGTAATTTCTTCATAATTCTCTGGTTGTTTAAGAATTGGAAATTCACGTTCGCAGTGGTTAGTAGTCGAAAATTATTTTTATCATTTATCATCTGTCAGCTTTCACGTAAATCAGAGGCACGAATTGATTTCAACACTTTTAATGCACTCGTCGCACTCGACTTGACAGCACCAATAAAATTTACAATTGCATCGCTCTTTTACGCGTTCGATTTTTGTATTATAACCGCGACCGCAGCACAGTAAATCGCATCCGTCGATTGCGTGCGAGGTGCGATTGCAAACGCGTCCGTGCGTGCCGTACGAGCCGTAGTTCTCGTCGCGTTCGCAGTAATCCGGCGACGAATGCAAGTAAACCAGATCAGTGTCTGTGTGCTGCTTGAATTTCGGATTCAACGGCAAAAGCTTCGGTCGCTGTTTCCGTGATCTCTGTGTTCGCAGTGAAAACAGCGTTTGAAAAGTTTCAGGTGAGTAGCGAGGATGAATTACCTTTGAATGTTGCGAAATTTTCATCGTATTTTGATTTGATTCGCTGTTCGCGTCTGCCGTTTGCTTCACTCTCGGCTGAAGTATTGCATTACTTTTGCCCGCTTCGGGAATTAGTACCTGCACTTCGGTGGCTGAGTCGAACTTCTCTTTCAAGAGATTGCCGACAAAGCGAAACGAAGGCAACGCTCGCCAACACGTTTTCAATTCGCACGAACCAGACACACCGTGGCATTTGCAGTCAATTTTCATATGTCGTGAGATCGCTTTGCGGCCGGCTTCGTTGTTGTGCAGATTAACCAAAGCACGTGCGCTATTGAAAGTCGGCTTCTTGCTTCTTGCCGCTTTCAAGTCACGCGCGTCGACGAACGTTTTCGAGAACGCGGTGCCAAAATTCACATTATCCGAACAGCCTGTAAAGTCGATGCAAGATTTATGAGTAAATTTGTTCAGACGAGCGTCGATGACCTCAGAGAAGAGGTCACAGCTGATCTGACCTGCCCATTGAAAATCAATCGCCGGTCCGTATGTGGAACGATCGCAGCCGCATTTTAACAATTGTCCTGTGCTGCAAACGCGCGTTACCGCGTGCGAAACACCGGCCGATGTGATCGCGTGTACGAACGCCGCTTCTCGCGTGCCTTCGTTTAACATCTTGCCAAATACGTTCACCAAAGAACTGCAGTTCCAGCGTCGATTGCGAAACTGCGTTTGACATTCTCGCACCGCCATTTCGGCTCCTACTCTCACCGAGTCCATTAATTCAAGATTTCGTTTGCAGATTTGAATTTGTTTCTTATTTAAACCGCGTAATGTTTCGCAAATATCCGCATTACCGCTGGTGGCTAGTGATGAAGTTTGAAGTATCGACCTATGCAATATTAAAAAAGGCGCGATATTATCAAATTATTTGAACAACAAATTTTAAAGCGAACATTTGTTCGATTATCTTTGTATCAATTATATTTGTAAGCGAAGATAAAATTGAATACTTTGCAACCTAAATCAACAAAACCAAACAAAAGCTTTCGAGTTTATTTTACGCTCTCACTCAAACAAAGAACGCAATAAACAGAGTTCAAAAGTGATCGCACCACCTGAGTGACCAGCGTCAGTGTGGTCAAGTATACTTTTACACTGAAGAAACGTATTGTATTACACGGTATCGATTTTTAGTGCTTCCTTTGCCTGACAATTTTTTCTGCATTCTCTTTGTTCGCCTTTCGTTCTTCGCTCTCTTTCTTTGCTAAATTCGCATAAATACCGCACGCATTTAATTTTAGCGAACACAAATACGATCTGAGACAGACGATATTTTCTTCTCATTTTGTTTTCACGCTAATACGAGCGCAGAAATAACCGAATGCGTTTTGTCTGCACGCGATTTTCAGATTTCCGTTACATTACAAAAATTAAATATACAACTTTATGGATCTTGCCGCTAATGTTTCGTTACGAGTACAAACAGTTCTAAATAGTTTCACATGACTTTCGTGTGTTCAGATTTTCCGTTTTGCTGCTCCTCTGCTCACTTTCTATGGCTTT
Source organism: Dinothrombium tinctorium (assembly GCA_003675995.1). Classification (NCBI taxonomy): domain Eukaryota; kingdom Metazoa; phylum Arthropoda; class Arachnida; order Trombidiformes; family Trombidiidae; genus Dinothrombium; species Dinothrombium tinctorium. The sequence continues at coordinate 3,222 of NCKU01002049.1, forward strand.
ATCTTTTGCTTTGCTTTCATTTTTTACTCACAAAGATCCTGAACATAATTAGAACAAAATTTATTCGATTAAGAAGTTTGCTAGATGATAAAAATAAATTTTAAAATCATTTATTCATTCAGAGCTGATTTTCAAGCGTTTTTATTTTTAAATTTCAAACAATTCTGATAAAAACGATAATTTAATTTAACTTATCTAGGGATTCATTAAGCTAAGATGTTGATGAAAGTTATTCATTCAATTTGAAAACCTTTTGATATTTTGAGAAATAAATCTTTTGTAGCAGTCGGAGTAAACAAATAATTAACGATGTTTAAACTTGATTTTGATTTTTGTTATTTTCTTTTAAGTGATTCGTTTTTTCGAAATTAAAAAGGCGAAATAATTCATGAGCAATTCAACTTTTATCACTTCCTCTTGTCTGGCGAAGAAAATAAAAATTCATATTTTCTTTCTCTCTGACCACATGAAAAACAAAATTAAAAAGAAAACGAATCGCATCATTGGAACTTAACCTAATGTGTTGTATTTGATAAATTATGCGCTAGCGAAAAATATTTGAAATTAAAACCATTTTTCGATCGCTTTTAAAACCACTAAATAATGAGAATTTTCTATTTGACTATGAGGTGGAAATTTCTTCGTATTATTATTATTACTCGCCTTAACTCACGAATACATTCTTAAAACACTTTTGACAGCACAAAGAAGCAATTATTTTTCTCTCGCTCGTTCTTTATATAAATGTTCGTTCTTGTGGTAACAAAGTTTTCTAAATTGTGAGATTTTAAGTAAATGTTTGAAAGAAGCCGATTGAAAAAAATTGTCGTTTACTTCGAAAATCGACAAACGATTATTTGAATTGAAAACATTATTTTAATTAAAAATTAATAAATTATAAAAGATTTTTTAATTTACTTTTTTGCAACATTCTTCGAGTGTAAAACTAGTTGCTTTTTAGACTTTTCGAAAATTTTGCTTCTTTGTTTATCGACTTAAAATTTTTTTGTATGATACGAAGCGAAAAAAGAATTGAACCAGCCCCTTAAACGAGCAAAGGGTTTAGTTAGTGCGAAAAATATTTTGACGAAAAGTTAACAATATCCTTTTTAAAGTGAAACACTCGGTGCACCCAAGTCATTTTTCTTCGGAAATTCGTTGTTGCCGAGTGAGAGGCGTAAGTGAAATCTTCGCTTCATCTTTTAGAATTTTTACGTGCTCAAAGTTTTAGAAAAAGAAAAATTATCTTCACGTTGGGTTCTATACTTTGAACACAATGTTCGCTGATAATAATAATAATAAATTATATTAATTAACACTCTAGCGAAAAATTATTAGTCGAAGCGGTGCTTTCTTTGCGCCAAGAGCGGATACGTGAGGAAAGAAAAATTCGCGAGCAGGCGTTAGAAATCAAGTGTCCCAACAACAGAAAACTGCGAAAATTGCATCTCTCAATTACACCTTGCCGCGGACCCGTTAATTTTGTGGGTGTATTATGCATGTATTTTTGCGAAAGGCGCTCGCCACACCGAAAAAGTGCAGTGCAATTATTGTGTGCACGACGGCGGTGTTTTTTCCTCTGCCTCTTTCTTTGAGCGATGAAGCCGCTTTTTGGTTTGTTGTGAGAAAGAAAGAATGAAACGCAGCAATTCGCAAGCTAAAGGCCAAATTTCCGTTTTTTTCTTTTTTAATTTTTGTTTTTACGCAACTTTAGTTAAATAATATTTAACTTTGATTTTGCTTTAAGTTTCAAACAACATTAACTGTATAACATGTGAGGTAATGTTTATAACACGGTCGTACTGTGTTTTGCCGACTTTTTTCAACTAGAGTATTTATGCATTTCTCTTTTACTATGTTTGCACTATCGCATACATTTGGAGAGAAGAGAAGTGGAGAAAGAAATAAAGATGAGGAGGAGAGCGCAATAAACAAATTTAAACTCAGTAAAAACTGTTGAAAGTTTTTTTGAGTAGTCGCATTTGCGATTAGAACGTTTTTTTCTGCCTAAATCTGTAAAACAATTTATCGCATCATATCATTTACTCGTTTTTATAAATAAAGACAACTCATACTTTCATATTTCAGTGCTCAATGTTAAAACGTCGACTCGAAGTTGAAATAATTCAAATGAAAATAAGTAACATTGCGCAAAAACATATTTGCTTCTTGCTTTTTTAAAGAACAAGCCAAAACAATCGTAACGTTTCTGCGCTATTTCACTTCTCATCTTTTTCTAAATATTCATCGTCACTAACTTATTCTCCTCTTTGCTCCTCTTTCTTCTCTCATTTACGAATTCACCTCTTTTTTTAACGCATCGCTTTCTCAAACTTTTTCTTTGTATTTCTAAAAAAGTTTTCGTAATTTTTAAGTGAAATGTTTTTAAAATAGCAGCTAAATTCATAAATGATAACTTAAAAGTTTACACTTTTCTTCGATGAGTTTGCGAAAAGTTCGCAAAACTTTTTTCTTTGCTCTCGCTTTTGTTTTAAAATATTTCATATGAAGTGAGTGAGTGTTGAAAGAAAACGCACCGAATGATATAAAAAAATTCAGCTATTAAATCGAAATTTTTTGACTTCACTGCAACAATCTGTTGTTAACTATAAGCGAATATTAATGGTAGCGATGTGTTGAAAAGCGGAGCGAAGCTAAAAAATCGAGAGAAGCAAGAGCATAGAGAATAGAGAGAGTGAGCGAAACGATCGAAATAAATGAATGAATACATTTTAGAAGGGATAGAAGACGAGAGAAAGAAAGGAAGCGATTAGAAAGCAAAGATCCGAAAATGTGAGAAATAAATCTGCGAAAAGATGTATCAAGACATCGCACCAATCAATGAGTAGAGGAAAGTTTCTCTTTTGCTCGTTTGCGCAGAATTTTTTTTTCACGCCTTGTTGTTTCAATCGACGACGAGACCGAAAAGTAGAACATTTTCAAGAAAGTTTCTATTATTTCGCGATGAATGCAACGCGCAAAGCAAAAACACAATGGCTCTTTGATCATTAAAGTGAATAATGACCATAAGCGTAATTTATCACATATGCATGTGTTTTCAATGTGTGGCACCCAAATTTAATCGTTGCGAAAATGACAAGAATCAGCAATAAAGTGGAAAATGATCGCAAGCGAAAGATTTTTGCCAGGCTAGAAAACTGTTTTCGATCATGAGCATGTTTCATACATAATTCATGTGCGTAAGAAATTATAATTTCTGCGAGTATTGTTCGAATTGCGAAGTTCAATTAAATGAAAAAAGTTCGTTGATTAGAAACAGAATGCGTCAAATCGCCAGAGAAAAACAAAGTAAAATTTTAAATCCTTTTACATTAAGTAAAGTTCTGAAAAGTTAATGTACTAAAATTCAATAAACGCACGCAGGATATAAGTACTTACAACCATTTGATGGCTTCAACGTTAACGCCTATGATTAGTGTCCAAATAAATATTAATTTTAGTAACAAAGCGCCGAACGCTGTAATCACTGGTCTTCGTTTTAATTTTTGCATTATTATATTTTACGTTCACTGAATTCGAAAAATATTAAGATTTTAAAAATTGATGAGCTTTTCGTGAAAACGATTTTTTTCTTCTCGGCAAAAGCGACGATGAAAAAATAACACAGAAACGTGCGAAGTGAACTCCTTAAACGATGTCCATTTTTTATTGATTCGATACAAATTCAAAAAGCCAATTCTTCGCAAAAAAATAGCACACGACTAACAGCACAAAACTTTTTAAGCTGTGAAAATAAATCGCGCGTAACACGTGCTCGAGTGTTTCACACAATCGAGAAGCGATAACATAGTTTTAGCGGTGAGAAAAAACACGCGCACTGCGAAGAAAGCAATCGGCGAGAAAATAATTTCACTTTGTCGAGAAGCAAAATAACACACATTTGAGGTAAAGAAAATGAAAAACGAAAAATCTGCGTGTTTTTTAAACGTAAATTATCTTTTCAATTATTATTTTTTCATGTGGCGGCGATAATTTTTCTTATTTTTGCACACACACTTTTCTCTATGTTCTTGTTTCCAAAATACACACACAACTCGCACACAGAGCGAAGAGTTTTTTTCCCTGTGAGCGAAACCACAATTCACTTTGTTTTTTCTTCTTCGCATATAACGGAGATTAAATAAAAAATTAAAAAAATTACGTTTTTATCAATCGCATTGATAAGTTAGCGTTGAAACAAAAGTTTCTCTCATTTATATACGTTTCGTGTGTGTAATTTATAAGGAACAATAGGATTTTTTCGTAAATGACGATTTAAACACTGTCGAGATTACTAGAAAAATTGAAAAAATAGTTTTTTCTCTCTTCTCTCTCGTCTCTTCTCTTCTTTCCCTCAATTGCTTCGTTTTTGTGAACCTAAATTCACTTCGTTAGTATTCAACATTAATTGCGCACAGTAGCGAAGAATGAGTGTGTGAAAATATTAATTTCGTCGTATAGCGTTACTATGTTCACACCAATGCACTCAGTCAATATCGGCGTGTGTCACACAATGAATTACGACGAGTAATTAGACGAAAAGTTTTGTTTAATTCATTTTCGAAACCGAGCAAAAATTTCATTTGGCAATAGTTGCGAACTTTTAAAAAAAGTTTTAACACTATAATAAATGAAGTAAACATGAAAACTTGAAAATGCTTTTAAAGCTTTTACGCACAAACTTTTTGAATGGCAGAGAATTTTGGAGACGCAAAAAATTTATGTTCTAAACGTTGTTTGACGAATTCGATGATGGAAAACACAATTTTCATTGAATTATTTAAAAAGACAAGCAGATAAAAGTTTGTTTTTTGTCGAAGTAAACAAAAAATTCGCAGATAGCAGTTGCTTTAGTACGAATTAAGCACAATTAATCGATGAAATTCGAAATATTTGAATTTACATTCGATGATTTACGAACGCAAAATATAGAGTGAAAACTTTAGATTTCAAGCACTTCGCACTGCACACTGCACACATACACACACGCACACGAAAAAGTTGGAGAATCAAAAGTAATTAAGTTGGAAAGTTAAGCGCTAACTTTAATCGCGTATTAAAGTCGCAGCGCGTTGTGATCTTAGCTGAAATTTTCGTAAAAAGACGACGCTTCTTCGCCAATGGGCTACACGCGAAAAAATGTGAGCACCGTTTTTTGCCCCTTTTCGCCGAAATGAACGCATTGCAAAAATTGAACAATGCGAAAAGGGGCGGGCGGCGCTTCGTATTCGGAGATTTCTTTCTCGCTCTTTTCGTCTAGCTTTCACTGTCTTCTCTCTCTCGATCTCTCTTTTCTCTCTCTCCTTCGATTTTATGAGTTTTTCTAGTGCATGTGGGCTTTTTAATCTAAACGAATTGCTGCATTTGTAAAAATTGTTAATTTTCGCGTTCGAATCGGCTGTTTCTGCTTTTAAAATTCAAAACAATTTCCGAAATTCTGCTTTAATCGCGAAAAATTATTTGCGAGTCAAAAAAATAAATTCACAAAAAATCAAATTTGTCATAAAATAAAATTGCTCGCAGTCGTACGCATAAATTTCGAGGCATAGCGCGTTTGCATCGCTGCTATCTTCTTAATCGTTACATATTTATTTTAAATACGAAGTACATAAGAAATAAGCGTAATTACTTACGACATGTCATCAATCATTTTTCTTTCTCCTATTTGAATCACTTTCGTAAATTTTTCTTCTTCTTCTTTCTTTCACTCACAAAGAAAATACATTTTTCGTGAATGTTGATCCAAAAAAGGACCACCTCAGAGTTGAAATTTTAATGAAAACAAATTGTTGTATGTGCCTTCTTACGAATAAGACGATGAGAAAATGTTTCAAAACGTTTTCCTCAAAAAGCGAACTATTGCTTGTCATCGAATAAATTTTTAACTTATCAACCACAATCATAACACTAGTAGCATAATATCATTTCGAGCTTCACTGTGTGAATACGTATTTAAGACTAACTGACAAAAAAGAAACTTTTTTGGTCGATTTCGAAAATTCTGTGACTTTTCAAGTGAAACGACTGAAATTTGGTTTTATTATTCTCAAAAGTTGTTTTCTTATCAAGATTTCAATTTGAAATTATTGAATCGTTCTGAAACTACGTCGAGTCGATTTAACATCTTCTTTGAAATATAAAAATTACATTCAAAGTCATTTAAAACTGTCTTGTTTGTAGAATATTTATAATCATAATAGCGATTTTTTTCAAAACTAGCAAGGTAAACTATAAACAAAATTCACATTTCAAAATGAAAACTTAAACTGATATCAATCAATATTTATCTACTGTTCTCAATTTAAAGTTAAATGTACGAATATTTGCATAATTTTGTTCATTTGGCAAATTATTATTCTGAGAAGCTTTATTTAATCAGAATTTTGTATTTGATTTTTGCTTGCAGCTTGTGAGAAAGAAATATTTTATTAAATTACTTAAGTCGTATGCAATGTTCAAATGAATGAAAAAGGTATTCACATTGAAATATTTTTCTTAATTTAAAATTTCTTATATTTAGAAATTTTTTGCTTCTCTCAATTTTTGCTTGTTGAGTTTTGAAATTCCTTAGATTATTCTCTCAAGTAATACTCTTATTCTCTTATTTACTTGTTTCAAGAGATTTTCACAGGTTTTTACCCTCAAAATTCAACTGAATTAATAAATAAATTACACTCTGTGTTTCGAACCAAACCATTCATGTTACTCACCTTATTTCCGTCAAAAAAATTGTTTTTTATTGAACATACTACTCAAATCTCCGTAAGAATTGTTTTAGTGGCACATTTTTCCCATTACAGTAGAACCTCGTTTTATGAACCATTTTTTGCATAAAAATTATTCATTAAAACGAATAATTAGCAATAGAAAATACGAAATTTTTGTCCATAAAAATGAGGTTTGACTGTATTTAGTTTCCTGTTATTTTGATCGAGTTTCTCGTTCTACGAACATAGTAATTTCAGACTATTGCTGCAAAATGACAAATTTTTCTCATATGAGAAGCTCACAAATACCAAATTATTTGACTTTTTAAATAACAAACAAAAGCAAAACATTTAAAAATACATTTAGATAATTACGTTTCGCTATGACTTTTTTAATTAATAGTTGAATTTAATTCTGATATAAAAGATTAGATTTGCGAATATTTTACACAAAAACTAAGATTGAATGGTACCCAAGCATGAACCAAATATCTGCTCTGCACACTCTAATCATTTCTCAAATGATTAAACCAGGAATAAGAATTAACCAAAGAATGAATGCATTGCTTTGAAAACTTAAATGATACAATAATTGTAAAGAACACGATTTGTGCAACATTTCAAAAACTAATCGAGAAATGATTTAAAAAATTATGAAACGAAGTATTTGAAAATCTTATGCGATCATTAAAAGCGAAAATTTTTGGTTTGAAAAGCGATTAACAAGCTTTTATCAAAAAATCACGAACAATAAATTTACTTTCATGTCAATGAATTCCATTTGTCAATTTAATGATTTCGATAAAAGCTATTAACATGAATAGCGAAAGTGAAAATCTCTTTTATTGTATTCTAAAGTTAGTACACCCACCTTTCAAACGCTTAAAAGCTCGAAAATTCTCAAATGACTTAATCATAAAAAAACCGATTTGAGGCATATGGTTTCAATAAAAATGATTAAAACAAGCTAAATGATCTACAAGTAAACTTAAAACAGTCGTTTCAAGAGAAATTGAAAATTTAAAACAATTGGGTTCTTTTAAAAGCTATTTGATCAGTTAAGAAAATGATTCTTGTGAGATAGTGTTTGATTGTCTGATTGTTAATAAGAACATTTAACTTAAATTTCAACGATAAAGTTTAGAAATCTATATTTGCATTATTCTTTAAAAAGTACAAAATAATTTCTCTTTTTAACATTTGACCAGATTTATTTTTAAAGAATGGGCATATCTAAAAATATTTATTTACATTGTTGGATAAAACCCTTTTCAATGGTTCAATTCAATTGTTTTCAATTATTTTAAAAACTTATTCATAATTAAAGTTTCTAGTCCGTAATACAAAACTGACAGACGAATGGAATCGATTTCAAACCAAAGAACAAAAATAAACACAAAACACAAATTAGACCACTGTGTTGTTTTCACTTAATAAAATATTTAAACACATTCCATACGTTAGAAAAAAATTTAAATTTAAAACTTATATTCAAAGTCATTTAGCCATTCAGCGCACTTCAAATCGTTCTGCTTGTTTTCACCTTTTAAAACTCGGCGTGTTTATCAAATGAATTTTGCGTTTAGAGAACACTTTTCACTCACTCAAATAATGTTTGATAGCATGTTATAAATTCAACTGATTTCATTGATTTTACAAATATTCAATGTAACGAAAACTTTTAAAAATATGAATCGCCATCTTCTAGATCATAAGTAAACTACAAATCCATATTATAAAAACATTTTTTAATAAAAATTTTTAATTTCTTTTTCTTTCTCTTTAAATCAATGCAAATATTTTTTTATTATGCATTCGCTTTGAAAAAAGTTTATTTTTAAACCACTTGTCAATAGTATAGAGCATTCGAAATATTTTTGCGAAATATGTTAAAATCTATTGCGTCTATTTCAGCAAATGGCACATGTCTTGCTTGAAAGTGAGAATTCGCTTTGTTAATTATGGAGAATGATATTTTTCGATTGTAGATGAAGTTAATGCACAAGACACAGTGACTGCCAAAAATTTACTTATTTCAACATTAAATAAATGGATAAGATAAATAACTTTTTGGCAGTCACTTAACAAAGTTGCATTTGATTATAGATCTCTGCTTTCCAACGAAAAGCTACGCTTATTTTCATTTTTTTCAATTATAATAAATTAACTCGCTTTCTAATTTAGAATATTTTCTAATTTTGACTTGATCGTCATAAGTGAATGTTTAAATTTTAAAAGCGAAAGCTGATTTTTCGAATGAAAGGCTAAATTTAAAGTTTTTTTTCGATATTTAACAACTTAAATTTTAAAAACTATATTTAAACTACATAAATATTGAAACATTTTTTCAAATGTTGGTGAAAATTTTTACATTTTCGGATTGTGAAATAGGATATTCGCGAAAGCACGTTTATTAAGTTTTTTTTTTGATTAATTCGAGATATTTTTCTTAGTTTGTAAGTGGTCTCAGCGTTGTAGAGATTATTAAAAAAAAAAAAATCTCAACGTTTCATTAATGGCTCAAAATTCTTCTGTAATCTAAAATTTTTTATCTTGATCGAAACATTTACTCATATCAAAAGTTATCGTTCGCTGCTATTTTCTTACGATTGCCTCGTTCATTATTGAATTTGGTTTGATGAGAAAGCTTTTGCTCAAAACGAGCTTAGCTCATTTAATCTTTTTTCTAATTTTTTTCATTTTTACGTTTCAAAAAATGCAATTCTTTTGTTATTCGACTAATTTTATTCATAAACCAACACAAAAAATGCTCAAAGGTAGAAATTATATTTGTTTATTATATTAATTAAAACAAATCACAACATATTTCATAATTTGATAATGAAAATTTTGCTCCAATTCCTCTAAAACTTTTTCACCCAAATCGTCTCATCTTATAGTTCTTTCTAAACGAAAATTAATAATTTAAAAGCACTTGAGAAGTTTTTTTTGTATAAATGAGCATGAAAATCCATAAAACTATCAATTCAATATTCACATTCTTTTAAAATGCTTCTCAATTGTTAGCTGTTAATTTTAAAATTTTAATATGAATGAAAAATCAAATAATTAACACTTCGAACAGTTAATACTTAAAAATACAAATGAATGTATAATATTATTCGAGATGCAAATCTTATCGATAATCTTTTCTACTCCTTGTTTCAGGTCATTTGCTCTCTATCAAGATAAGTTTTAAGTAACAGTTTTTATGCTAAAAAACCTTCTGATATAGGAATAAAGTAATTGACAAGAATTTCTATATTATTTTAAATTTTTAATTCAATGATTAGCAATTTAAATAATAGGAAAGCAAAAGAAAACAAATGACTTTACTCATACATTTAAATAAATAAAATTATGGCTCTGCCATTAAAAAAGAAAGTTGAAAAAGAAATGAAAACGAAACAAATTTTTAAACTCTTAACAATTAAATTTTAGTAAAAACAATAATCTCAATATATTTTAAATGATTAAATAATTCAAATTGTTAAAGTTATTAAAAGAACTAAATTAAGATATTGTTTTGATGAGATGAAACTTTCTCAATGAAGTGTGAATGCTAAATTAAAAATAAAGTGTTTAGTATGTTAATCAACAAAAATTTTACTTTTACATTTAAAAAAGAAAACAAACAATTTGAGAAAAAAAAAATTCGTACTTAGTAAAGAGGTCATCAAAGCAAAATGACCATTTTTGCTTCTTCATTCGCTTTTCACTTTTTAGTTTTTTGGGTATTCAAACCGTAGCTTAAATCTTCAGCATTTTCAATTATTACAGTTATTATTTCAAGAATTTTGAATGAAAACATTTTTTCTTGCTTGTAATTTTTACTATTCTGGGAACAAACATTTTTCGTGCGATAAGAAAATTTTTCACTCGCAGCAATAAGTGAAGCAATGCATTAAAATAAAATCATAATTTGTCGTTGCACTAAACTTAATGTGTTTGTCATTTCTTTTTTCGAAATAAGAAAGCGTGAAAATCAAACACCTATAAAAACGATTGACACAACTATAAGACTAAGAAACGAACATTCTTAATCACTGAAGCATCATTTCTTGAAAGAATGGCTATTTTTAGCAGAGATGAAGCGATTAAATAAACAACATTTGGAAAAAGTGAAAATAAGCACCAATTATTTTATTGCGAACTAAACAGCAACGTGATATGTTTTGAACGAACTGAATTTTGTTTAGTCGAAATTGAGCTGTTTACGGTTGCGGTATCAACTTTTCGCTTTTATATTAGGTGAAATTTTAAAATTTTTATTCGTCACTTATGGTTTGAAAAAACACTGTTCCGCTGCTTCTAACTATGAACTCAGAATTTTACCTCTTGTTGAGTGTTGTGTTTGCTCTTTTCTTATCTTCAAAAGCTCAATTGAGTAAGTTTTTGTAAAATTTTTAAATTATTCATTTAATTGTTTTTTAATTTGAATAATGTTTTTAATAGCGTTCGCGAGAGAGAATTTGGTTAAAATTGGTTACTGCGAAAAGAAAAGTAACGCTTTGTGCGATTTAAAATGTATTACGAAACGATTTCCAGGAGGTTTTTGCACTCCATGGTTATTTAAAGTATCTTGTCATTGTTTTTTTATTGATAATAGTGTGAATGTAATTGAAATTTAGAAATAAGTCATAATAAATGCATTATTCATTGATTATTTTGTTTTTATATTTAGCAGAACTTTAATTTTTAATATGCTAAAGTTGGCAAAGCACTTTATACACTTTTTGGCCATCGAAGTGCTTCACTTCAAAAGCGTAAAGCAAGCATCAAGTTTAAATTTAAATAAGATGAAATTTAATTATATCGAGAGGAATAGCGATTTCGATTTGAATATTGTGTTCAAAATGTTGTTAAATATGCGTTTTTGTGCTTATAAATTTGCATTTTCTGTCTTTAAATTTAATATTGAACGCTTTAAATGGAAAAGCTAAGTAACTTAAATATAATTAAAAATTTAACCTTTAAAAACTAAACAAGCATTTCTTTTAAATAATTTTATCTTACCTAAATAATTGTTGAATGTATAATTTATAGTTTAATAAAATTAAATTAATAAGACAAATTTGTTGGCTTGGAACGAACAATAATCTTTTAAATTTTTTGCTCACTGTTTTTCTCATGATTAAATTCTCTTAAACTTTTCCAATGCTCTACAAGCCTTGTCTTGTTTCTCCGACGACTCTGGGTCAAAATAAACTAGATTGTCTACAATGTTCAATGCAAAAAACGAATATTTCATATCATTTCCTCATAATTTTTTAGTGTAATGGTCGAAACGAAGTTCCAAATGCAGACACTTTGAATTAATTTTTTGTAAAATACATTTTTTAAAAATTCAGATTATAATGGCGAAAAACAAGAAATCAAAAATCGGTTAAAACGCGTGACCCATATTTGAAAAAAAGTTAAGCGAAAAAGAGAGAATTAAAAACGAGCAGCTATGCATTAAACAATATAACGTGCAAGCAACTTGCCGCAAAGCGTAAACTTTTAAAAAGTTTTAAAAGTGAAATGAAGTAAGGAGAAAAAAAAGAGAAGCGAATGAAGTTCGAGCGAACTTTCCTCAAAACCATTTCATGTAATGGTTTGATTTTCATTGCTCGATGCTGCTGCTCAACGAATTTGACCCAAAAAAATTTTTGATTATTAAACACTTTAGAAAAAAATTCGACACTCAAACGACGCTTTTCGTCTTAAGCAGACTATTGTTGTATTCAAACTTTTGTAGTTATTAAATTGTTATTTTAAAAATTTCGTAAATTTTTTATATTTTTGCGTGAAGCCCATAAATATTTTTATTGACTATTTTTTAAATTCATTCAATTCGAAAAGAAAGTTTTTACTTCGAAGTTTGTTTCGCAAAATGTGTTTCAAGGAAAACGCCTGTTGTTTTGAGATCGAGAAGCGTCTATTTCGCCTATGAAAGCGGAAAATTCATATGTGATTGCTGCCTCTCGTATCAGAAGTAGCGTCGTTTTTTACAGTGATTTATAAAAAAGTAGATTCTTCATCGAGAGCAGAAAAAGATTGAAAATTCAACCAACTTGTTTAGACGCAATTTTTCCGCTTGAAATTGTTTTCATTTTTCTTAAGTACTTATATTCGAATCAATTTTTGAAACTTATCTTGCTAAACGAAGTGTTGAATATAAAAATCGAGTGCATTGTCATCATCTATCGTATGCTACTCAGTTTAGCTTTATTGCGAACATCGTTTTGTGTGAAAATGTCAATGGTTGTGAAGCGTTTAATCGAGCTGCTCGAACAGCAAGCTGACCCACGTACTAAAAAGTTTGCTTTCGTCAATGGTTCGCCGTTTAAATTTTACGCTTTCATCTGTGTATTCTTGCTTATAATCAAATCGTTATTTCTATTCAAAAATAATTTCGATTTAAGACCGATTAAATTAATTTTAAATGGATTCATTTTTGGATGCTATCTGGTTGGACTTCTTTTCGGTATTTGGTTATGTGACGGCGCCCGAGTGTTTAAAGATTGTTCGCCATTGAATCCAGACACAACCGATTTGAAACAATGGTTCACCGTTTATGTTTCTTACATGTTTCTTTTGATGAAAGTGTTCGAAATCGGTATCAACTCATTGACAACATTTAACGAGAAAAGCAATTCATTACCACCACCTCTGGTGATGGCTAAAGGATTGCTCGAAACAGCGTTCTTATTCATCGTTGTAAAACTTTATCCTGGAGGAATAATGTTCTTCTTCGGTGTTTTCGAAGGTCTTGCTTCGTGTATTGAGTACGCTCATCAGACGCTGGTGTTAGCGAGCTCAGAGATGCGACCTGATCCTAAATGGCGTAAAATGATCACAGTAGTTCGGTATCTACAGTACATTTTAACTGCAGCACACGGCCTCTATTTCATCATGCAACCGTCTTGTGTTGCACCTCGAGAATCTCTTATCTTGCAAGTTGTTTATTGTGTGCTCAACTTGGTTCTTGTAAAACTTAACGCTGCTCGAGAAGACATCAACGCCTAAAAAAATCATGTCGAGTGAATTCATAGTTCTAACCATGCGAGTTTTTTATGAGAGACTAAACTGATAAACATGTTTGTGTGGTTCAAATAACCGACTAATGAAAAAATGGTTGCTTCAGCACGTGTTGATCATTTCGCAATTGGTGCGAATCAGAAGACTTGTTTTGATTGTTAATTTGAAAAAAAAACTTGCTTCAACTCAAAATTATTTTCTTTTGGCTCAAAAAAAAAATAGAAATTTGTAGTAAGCTTTAAAATTCATTTTCTTCCCAATCATAAATTACGAATGTTACTTTAACGATTGTAAATAAATTTTTTTTTTCAAACAATATTTGACTCGAGGAAAATTGTTAAAAAATTAAGAAAGGCGTGTAAAATTAAAATGCTGTCAAACTATTTTTTTAAACAAATGGAAAATGAATAAGAGGAAAAAGTAATTAATTTTGCCTTTATGAAAACAAATTTAATTTAAATTAAAAGCAGAATTTTCGTTACTTTTATTACATCATTTTCAAAACAATTCATCAAATAAGATAAAAAAATGAAATTAGTAGATTCCATCAAAAATTTTATTCTTTTTGGGATTTTCACTGGTATTAAAATAAGATTAGGTTTTTAAAGCGCCAGGTAACAAACATTGTTCTCAAGTGAAATTCTCGCTTTGGGCATTTGCTTGAAACACATCACGAAAGCAAAACTGCCATTTGACTTCAGAAATAAAGAAAATGTCAAAAGTGCAATGAGGAAAAACTTTTCGTTTTCTACAGAAAACAATAAATGAACAAAGGGTGAATATCTTTCTCGTCAGCACGAAAGTTTAAATACAATACTGGACAAAAGTTTCCTGTCTTATTCATTTATTAAATATAGACATAAACCAGTCCTGACTACAGAATGACAAATATCTTTCTGACCAACGCCGTATACGCTAATATTGCCCAGAATGGTCTCAATTCTCTTATCGTTAAACTAAAGCTCATTGTTCGTTGAAAGTGAAGAATGGGACTGAAAACTTCAAGCACAGTATTCATACGAGTTGAAATCCAAGTTGATCACAAATTGTTGAGCTTACCTTTTTCATTTACCATTTAATTAAAAAGTTTAAGTAAAATTATATTTTTAAAAAACTTTTACAAGTTAACGTTTTGTTTTTTAAATTTGGAAAAATTTCACTTTTTAAACTTATTTTTGTTATCATTTAACTGATGTTTAACTGTGAACAATAAAATTTGAAAATTCATAAAAGGATTTATAAGAGTTTTATAAAGAAAAATTTTGCGAAGAAATATGGTGAAATTTTACATTCAAAGTCAAAGTGAGTTTTCTTTTTCATTCTATTGTTTAAGAAATTCTTATGACATTTCTCAAATATTGTTCACTTCATTGATGCTTTGACTTAAGATAAGAAATAGTTTTTTATAAACTAAAACAAGCATTTAATGAAGTGCAACTTGTCGAACGCTTCTTTTTTTTAGAATTCCTGTAATACCATTTAAAAATCGTTAGTTTTCTCATTCAATTTACATTTGTAGCTGTAAATTAATTTTTAAATAAACTTCTTATCATTTAGGAAAATTTTAATGAATAAAAGTTGTTTTTAGTATCGAAGTTGATCAGGAAATATTTATTTCAATTTTTAAATATTTAGTAAATTTTAAAATAATTTGTGAGATATAGTAGGTTAGTACATATTTGGAATTTTTATGCTTTATTTAACAAGCCATTTTCTCAAAATTTTAACTTTACATTTGCTACCTTAACTTAATTTTCTCAAACAAAAGCAAAGTTGTATTTTTAAAAATTTCGATTTGTGCTTTGATTAATGTTATTCAACTTCAAAGTTTTGGTATTATTCTACAGGGTGTTTCTTCGAAATGTCCAAAGTGTTTTAGTTTTTTACTAATATTCGCGAATCGAATCGAATTGTCATCAAGTTAATCAATTCACACGCTAAAATGCGCATTTTTCGCATTTTAAACCGAAAAACGCATATTTTAAGTGAATGATTTTAATAAATTAATGAGTGTTCGAAATGTTTTGATTACTTTTGTGACAAAAAAAAAGAAAGAAGAAAGGACAGCCACAGAAATGACAGAGATGTCGAGCAAAATGTTAAATGATTAATAAAAATTAGAACAACAAGACAATTTAAGAACTAAAAACTGCAAATACTAGACGAAAAGTTAGTTAGAATTAATTCAAATTTCTTTGACTTAAAAAAAAAATTTTGGAGGTAAAGAAAATCTAAATTTAAAGTGACTAATAGTAGAATAAAGAGAAGATATGAACTTTAGCCGCATAAAATAATTCAAATAACGATTTATAGGCAAGATTATAATTTCAGAGCTTATTTCTGCAGCTGGCAAGATTTGTTTATCAATCAGCATTAATATCTCAAAATTGTGAAGATTTTGGCTGATGAGCGCTTAAAAGTAGCAGTGAATCTTTCGAGTACAATTATTTCGCTTAAAAAATCACCATAATAAGATGAAAAGCATGCCTTTTTGGGTGACTCAATTTAAAATCCGTAGCGATCATTTTGAAAAATAAAAGTGTCAAAGCGTTTTGCGGATATTGAACTTTGTTTAATGTTCAAAATTGAGTTGTCAGAGTTTTATTTTTAGAAGTTAAGGAAAACACTGTAGACATCTTTAAAGAAATATCCTATATAATACTTTAGGTAAAGCATATTTGTTCTTTGTTTGGAAAATATTGTCAAGGAGAACGCATACAAGTTATCATGTGAATTGAGAAGATGCTGCATTAAGCTGAAGTTTTATGCAGAAATAATCAAAAGTTAACTTTGCATTGCAGTGTGTAGTTAAGTGATTTATGCTAAATACTGTTTTCTGTAAATTTATTTAAAAAATATTCAGCTAAAAAGGCGTAAAGAATGTTCCTAGAGTGAAATTGAGTTATAAATCAGCCGTCAGATGGCAGGATTGTCAAAATTTATTCATTCAAAGGTTGTAAGGCTCATTCTAATTTTTAATTATAAAGATCAACATTTTACACAGATTCTCGCTTGTTTTCTTTGTTTTATAATGTTTACGTTTGCATTTAATCAGGCTTTTTGTTAAAAGATCGAAATTAAACCATTAACCTACTACGATTCAAAATGAAGTTTTTCGATTATCGAAAGTGAGCTTAACTGCAAAGCCAATTTAACGAGACCCTTTATTCATTATGTTGCTTTGCAGTTAAGCTCATCTTTCGATTATCGAAACATTTTATTTTGCACCAGTAGTACATCGCCTTTTATAGGAGAGTGGCTGGTATGACATTTTAAATTTTAAGTTTCGATTGCTTTATTTTGATTATTTGTTGCTAATTTAAACTCATGTTTTTAATTTAATTACTTAAATTGTACACAAAGTTCTTACCCAAAACAGTAAAAGATTATCTAAAAACTAAAGAACTAAAAAGTTTTACAAGATTTTAGACAAAATCAAGAGGAAGAGATTAAAACCTCGTTAAAGCACAATTTTAACTCTTTAATTTTCAATATATAAAACACACAACTTTACAATAAAGTATGAAATGATTTCGAAATTGCTTTAAGTGTTTGAAGATTGTTTACACTTTTTAATTTGATCTATGAAACCTTTATTTTCTATGATGAATCGCTTAAAATATTTAACAAGCAAACTTCTTTTCGTGTCTGATCCATATTTCAATGAAACTTAATATGCATATAGAACTTCATCTGGGTGTTAAGAATTCCCCCATCATCGTGCGAATTTTGCGCGTGAAGCAAGTTATTCGCATGCAAACTTTAACATTAAGTGTATAGCAAAAAATTGTTTTTTCGATTGTAGGCCTGAACCTCAACCGATTTTCATTCGGTTTGTTTTAAATGTTCAACAAATTATGTGCAAGATATTTATATTTTTATCTGTATTATTATTTATGTTAAAGTAACGTAAGAGCATATTTTCAGGACTTTTATACAGAATTATCAGACATCTTTCATAAAACAGTAGCTGAATAGTGGTTTCATTTAAAACAAACCGAATGAAAATCGGTTGAGATTTAGGCTCACAATCGAAAAAAATTTTCTGCTATA
>NCKU01002050.1:0-21002 GCA_003675995.1 Dinothrombium tinctorium
TGAGCGGTGATTACAGCACTCTTGAAAATATTCTGCTTATGAAAATTCCAGCTTTTTAACGCTAGTGAAATATTCACAAGCGAATTTACAGTGTTTATCAGATATATGAGTATAATGGTCACCTGATTCGAAGAAGTATTTATTGTGTTTAGCTGTAAACAATAAAAGCTGAAATGCAAATGCTTTTCTCGCGTACCGACATTGAAGGTGTCTCCTTTTTTAGGGACTGTGTAATGAATGCTTGAAAATTTGAAAAGGAGGTTGTAATATCTTCATTAGTCGGATAGTAGAGAAAACTAACAAAAAACTTTAGTCAAATTCGTAATATTTAATAAAACTTCCGTACCATTGTTGTAAAGATCTCAAAGAATTTTTAAATAATAGTACAAGACATTGCAATATGTAATGGCTGAAACTTTTATAATCAAATAATTTAAATTTATTTTTAAAAAAGTCCTAGACATATGAAAAAAAATTCAAGCTCTTCTTTACTTCAAGCCGTTTTCTTATTTAATTACAACATTCATTCTAGAAGACAAAATTCATTTATCAAATAAAGCGTTTAGAATAAAAGCAGGACGAAAAAATTGCTCATTGTTTTTCTGAAAAATTTAATTTTGCTAAGAAAATTGATTGCTATGATTACACAAAGTAAAGCAAGAAATTTTGCTACGTACTTATATTAATCATTCTTTCAAACTCGAAGCGAATGAAAATTTTGCGAAAAAAAATTCGATGTGTAACTCGAAATGATAGGCGATTCTAGTTTAAAACGAATCATTTTTCTCAAGATGGTTAAATTATGGATTTTTATGTTCAAGAAACTTGAGTGAACTTTTCTCTTTCTGTTTAAAGCTATGATCTTTCTCTGTGAACTTTGTTTCTCTCGTTTTTCAATGCAACTGCATCATAGATTCAATTTTTTGAATTAAAAAAAATGGAAAAAAGATTGAATGACAAAAGTTAAAAGATGAAATTTTTGATCAAAAACTTTGAGAATTCTTTAGAGCGAATTCTTAATCCCAAAAGCAAAAAATAAAAGTGAAAAAGTGAGAAAATGCAGCTAAAAATTGAAAATTTCTCCAAAAAAATAAAAAGTGAGTATGAAAAGTTATTAATTTGTTTATGATTTATTTTAAACAATAAAAATTTATTAAAACTCGAGATGCGGTTTAATAAGCAAAACTTTTTCTAATGAACGATCAAAATTTCGCATAAACTTTATAATTAAAAAACTTGCTTTTCTAAAAAGCTTTTAAAACATACTACTTATTAAATACTCATTAATTTTTGTTCATTTTTAAACTTCTCTTGAATATTTTTTATGTCAAATATAGATGAGTGTTATTGATCGACAGCGAAGCGGTAAACAAATTTTACTTTCTTTGTCTTGTTAACTCTCAGGTTGCGTGTCATACCTGAATATTAAACATTTTTCGTTAGTTAAAAATAAAATTTTTGAAAAATGAAGCAGTTAAAGAAGCAAAAAGTAAAAAAATTTTTAAACGCCAAACCCGGAAGAGTTCAATAGCATTAAAATCTACATAGAGATGAATACATTAATGTGTCTTTCTTATCTATTCACGAATTGAAGTTTCATTGGATAGCAAATGGAATATGGAATGTTATTAAGATCATTGTTCAGAAATTTTCGACGCTTAGCCGAGCATAAGTTGTAAATTTAAAAATTATGTCAAAGCTTATTTACAATTTCGAATGCGCTATTTTCAAAATTTTAATTAAGAAAAAGCAAAGTCATTCCCGCTCGACTTGTTTTACAGAGAATATCGAAGTGTCGTTTTGTTTTGCTTTTATCGATCGCGTTTTCAAAGTAAAAATCAAAGTGGACATCAATATACATTTTCGCAATGCTCTTTCCCTTCTCATCATACTATAGAGACTCTTGAAAATATTTCCGTGTAGTGAATAATCCTCACTTAAAAATGTTTTTTTTATATAGTCATTCAGCTTTTAAACAAAGGAAATGATTAAACCTTTTCAAACTAAATGTGTATGTGCTTTTTCCTGTGTAAAATGCATTAATTATAAACACTCTAATTAAAACGAACGAAGTTTCTCATACGCACTTTCACTTCAACACCCATTTCAAATAAAAGCGACTTTTTCACCTCTTTTAAAATGAATTTCATTATTAATAGCTATAAAATTAAGGCTACTTTCTCTGATATTTTTCATATTAATTCACTTGCAATTCAAATTATTTACATTTGTTAACTAACTTTTTTTCTGAAAGCTTCTTATATTAAAAATTAAAACAAAAAATATTATTCACAACAAAATTGGTGTGAGTTTTAATTTTGTCTAAAAAATTTTTCTAAAAAAGCTTAACTAAACTTCAATTACTTCACGAATTTATTCCGAACCTGGTAGAAGTGTTATAAACACAAGAAAACTAACTTAAACCTAGTAAATAAAAAATATTGCGCTAAAAAAGTGATGCTTAATTTAGGGAAATGAAAAGATAATTTGATTAAACTAGAATAAGTATGTCTATCGATAGAAGTAAATTACCAGAACAGCACAAAGTTCGTCAAGAGTTTTTCGTGTGTTTCGTGAGGATCAATGAAACGATAGGTTTAAAGGAAGCAGTCGCGTATATAAATTTTGAAAATTAACCCGTTAACAGAAGCGAGAAGAAAAGAGGTTGAGCACAGTGTCGACTACGATCAATAAAACAAAACTTTTAGTCAATATGTAATGAACTTTTCGCCGTTGAAAGAATATGGCGAAATCGAAAGACATTGTATTCGAGAATGTAATACTAGAAATTGATTGAAAAAGAGCGAAGCAATCAAAAATCAATGATAAAAAGTAATCTGATGTTAGCTGATATTAGTGTTTTTTCGAAATAGTATCGAAGTTTCATTTAACGTAACTTTTTTGTTTTTCTTTAAGTTAAAATTGAAGCTAAAAACCAAAATCGTGAGTCTTTCGAGCATTACAAATAATTATGATCTGGCCAATGCACGTAGAGTTAAATAATGAGCTTTATTTTCTTCTTTTTTGCCACAAAATTCAAATTCATCAAAAGCGTAGTAAATGATTTTTTTTAATCAAAAATAGAGATTAATTGGTAAAATGCAATGCAAAACAATTTTCAATCGACTCAAAAGCTAGCGAAACATTGCAGTGAAGTATGATTTCGGTGGTTGTGTCGTTTGCATTTTCATTCTAAACGAATGAAATTCGAAAGCTGTTTGCAAACATTTGTGCAACATCGTCGACCGATTCTGTTCGTATCGTTTTAATTTTTATTATGTTCGAGAAGATCTTCAAACATAAGAAAACAAACAGAGCGAAATAATTGCGATTCGTTTTTCGAGCGATTAATTTTTTTTTCTTTTGCAAAAGCAAAGAATGCAATGTAGTGAATAAATGCGACATTTTGATCTTTTTCATACGTTAGATGAGTAAATAAGAGTCGATTACGCTGGTTTGCAGTGAGCAGAAAACATTGTAACTTAAATCGCGCTTTAAAACTTTTCTCGAGCCATCGCTACGAGTTTTCACTTCGCTTTCTATTCGATTTCGCTTTCTTTCAACGTTAAAACACTTTTATGATGTATTCGTTTCTTTCGCGAGAGCCGCGTTTAGATTTACATAATTCACTTGCTTTTGCGAAAAAAACGATAAGAGCAAAGTAAAAAAACAACATAAATAAAAATAATTTATCTTCTGAAAATAGCATATAAATTGCGTCATTTAGAACAATAGCTCGCTACCTATATTCACGCTGAGCAACTTATCGCTTATCTCCGATCATTTTGTCTCTTCTTCTTTCTCTTTTTGCTTTCTTTCACTCCAAATACGCTCGGCGTCGAGCTAAAGTAAAGTGGCTCTTTGCACGAACCATCGCCGAAACAACACAGCGATGAGAAAAAGCATATGTTTTCGCTAACCATCACCGAAACATTAACCGAAAGGTTAAATCTTCTGCAAATACGTGCTCTTAATTAAAGTAAAGAGAGAAAGAGAGAAAAAAGTTGCAAAAACAAATTCATTTGCTTCGCATTTAACGGGCGTAATGAAGGAAGTTAAGTAAAAATTGTTGAAAACGAAGAGAATTGCGTTAAATTCATCTTCACCACCAGTTTTATTGTTTTACTTCTTTTAATTGAATTAAAGTTTGTTTTGTATTTTCGCAATTAATTAAGAGGCCATATAAACAATTCATTTGAGCCGGGCGATGCGCGTTCGACTCGTGTGCCTAAGTATTGCTCGATTGAATCGCACAAATGGCTTTAGGCGAACTTTCATTAAGATGCAAATGTCTATTCAACTCCTTCTTATATTCATTTATTCTTATGTATAACATTTAGCCAAGTCTAAAAAGGTGAAATTTTTATTAAGCATTCGAAATTTTGAAAGAAGAGTTTGCTTCAAGATAAATTTCACCATAATGTGAAACTACTTATCTAAGATGATGTTATGAATTTAATCTTTTATCTGTCTTATTAAAATTCATTAAGATGGAACAAGAAGTAAATTTCACTCGACAAATAAAATGGAAGAAGTTTTAAGCGATTTTTATTTGAACATGTGATACTATTATGTCTACTTTAACTCAATAGCATCAAAACAAAACATGAAACATTGAATATAACATTTAACATTTTTAAAAACATGATTTACTCGGATCCTCGGCACAAAATGGTCAATAATTCATTCTCATCTTTTTATTGTTACAAAGGAAATAAATGTAAAGCTAACCAAAGTTAGATTAGTGCACTCTAGTATTTAAAGTATTAAATTTGTGTTTTTAATATCAAATTTATTCATTTTTATATTCGCAATTATTCGACAACTTTTAATTAATTTGATTGTAGTGAGCTCACTCTGACTCTCCTAAACTTTAAAAAGTTATTTTTACGAAAAAGGTGAGAGTTAAAATGGTAGCAAAACTGATTAAGCAAAATATACAGCATTCATGCTAAAAATGAGCATTTTAAAGGTAGAAAACAAATGTTTAAAAATATTTTGTCATAGCAATATCGATTATTGCATAGTTGTTCAGGCGAAAATCGAAGTTATTTTAATTAAACATTAAATTAAAACATGTTATATATATGAATTCGCGCGCTTTTAAATTCTCAAAATTTTTATAGTATCAATCGTGTTTTCGAGCTTTCCTTTCAAGAGCCAAAAGCGATAGGAAAGTATTGATTCGTACGTAGCTTTAAGTTGCGAGTTTAGTCTCGAACGAGAAAACAAAGGAAATAAACGCAAATTACAAATTGTATTTAAAATCTAAAAGCATCGAAAAATCCACGAAAGCGAACGCTGCACGAAAACTTAGAAAAGTCGAAATTAAATATTAATGAAAGTAGTGAATGGTAAAAGTGTTCACTCGAGTGCAAAAAGTCATGTCGAATTCAACATTGACAATAAAATTGAATAAAATTTTTTGCGAAAGCTTAGTTTTTGTGCTAAAAAGATGAGCAATATTAAAAGTTCAGCTTTTTGAGAAAAAAAAAATCTTTTGAGGATTAAAAAAAACGCTGTATTATCGAGAAAATTAAATTAAAGCAAATAAATTTTTATCATATTATTTCAAAAGCATTTTTGATTTTATTTTAATATTTTTAACTAAATATGATATAATACTCATCGATTATTATAGAGTTGAATTTGAAATTATCATCGATCACTGTGGCTCATTTAAAATTTGGTGCGAATACAAAATGAATGCACAAATTTATGCTGTGTTTATACTTTATTTCATTTTAGTTTAGTTTCTACTTTTTGTTTAAACTTACATTTCAAAATCAATTTAAGAGAAACAAACGATATGAAAATATTGAAATGTGAATAATAAAAATGTTACATGCTAACACATTCTTTGATTCGATTATTCTTTCAGTTTGAGAAGAAATATTTGAAAGGATTTACGATTCTTATCCGGCGAAAACGGTTTCGTCACAATTGAAACTTTTTGAAACTACAAATTAACTCAATTTAAAAATTTTATTGTAAACACGAAATGCAAAATGCTTTTGAGCACATGTATCTCGATTGTGGCTTTCTTTCATTTGGTTTTCATGGTTAAAGAGGTCAGTTAGGCTATCAATGTTCACTTAAACAGGGTAAAACATTGATTAATTGAGTTTACTGAATTTTGTAGCGAAAGACCACAAAATTAAATAAACGCAAAAAGCAGCCGTCAATACGTAACAAATGTAATCAATGATTTTAATATTGCTCTGCTTTCGGTTGATGAGCCAAAGAGGTCTAGAATTTCGATCTATCGAAAGTTAGAAAGTGAGCTAGAGGTTTATTAAGTGCGTCACATGTTTGCTGGTCACAGACGAAACCAAGAAATGACCTGCACGCTCATTTAATTCACTCAATTGAGTGAAATCGCCCGAACTCTTTGATATAGAATATTTGGGCCAAAATAAAAAGCAATTTGTTCATCACCTTTTGCAAATAGGCGTGAAGAATTTTGTGTTTAAATTTAAAAGCGATTTAAACTCAAAGTAATTGTTCAAATCTAATCTCTATGTTCGGGCTAATTCAATGTGTTCCACTACGTAACGGTGGACGCACTTCTTATTGATCATTAATTTAAGCGAATGGAAATAAGCGAAAATAAAGCTTGCGAAAATCCTAAGTCCTTCCAGCTTTGTCGAGACGTGTGTTTGCTTTTAACAACCCCATCAATTGATAACTGGACAAAATTTTCTTTTTGAGACAGCAATTTATTTACCAACTCGAAACTTAGACAGAAATGAGTGTATATGGAGAAATGGTCAAGTTCAATGCTCTGATCAGACAAATCAATTGGACATCGCTTCAATTGAAAACATAAAATTTCCACTCTATTTTTACTGATAAGTTAGTGAATTAATTTGTATAATGTTACAGGCAACGATTCGAAGTGAAAATTTAATTTTCAAAATTTGACTTTATTTACACAATTTCACTCGCGTTTTGAGATGTAAAAACGATGTCTCTCTTTCGCTCTCTCCAGACATATTTGAGTTACAAGTATGAAAAAAAGTGCAAGCCAATTGAGTAAATTTTATGTTTGAGTGTACTTTAAATTTTCAACAAAAAAATGAAAAGTTAAATCGATTGTAGGAAGAATTTTTCAATTTCAAATCGAGTGAGGATTTGAATCGTAATAAGATTTATACAAGAATTTGAACTTATATTGAGTATATAATCGCTCAAGAAAGAGAATTTTGTGAAATGTAAATAAAAGCGAGATGCTTGTAGAAAAAACTACATCACCAAAACAAAAGATAAAAATATTCACTGATTTAGCGCTTTTAAAATAAATTTTCAGGTAAAATCGATGTCAAAAGATCAAAAAACTCATGCACGACAATATCTTTGGCGCAATATTATTTGTCGCAATAAATGCTTATGCACAAGATGAATAATTAATGAATTTTATAGCAAAAATCATGGCTGAAAATGTTTGTATTTTTTATGTTGATCAACAGAAAAGAAACTAGGTCGTGAAAAAAATATTTAAAAAATAACTCAGAGTAAAAAAAAGCTACAAAAGAAATCGAGTTCATTGAGTTTAAAAACTCAGACTCTACACGAAGATTTCAGCTTCGATGGGCGTCCGCGCAAAGAATTATTTTTAGATAGTGAGTATCAATATTTTTAAGGTACACTGTTAATGCTATTTTTTTCGTCTTATCTAATCAATGATTGCTTTAATTTTTCGTGTCATTATTTATCAATGTTAGCTGATTAATAGCCACTATATCGCGACTTATGGCGTAAAAGAAAAATTAAGGACAACATTCATTGCTTTCGATCGTTTTATTGCCTTCACAATTAAGTTAACGTTTTTGAGTGCTTTTTCTCGGAGCACCATTTGTGATACAAACTGGAAGCAATATATCGAAGCGAGTACAACAGCAACAACAGAAAAATGAAACAATGTTCGCGTTGCGTAAGAGATTTAATTTCGACTAAAATCGTGACGAGATCAAAAAGTAGACTCATTGCATTTTAAAAATTCTCTTGTCAGATTGAGAGATGAAACAAAAGTGGGCAAAAAAATTCAGTTTGATATTCGCTTTTTGTCAGTTTTATCAAATATTCTAAACAATTTTATCGGAGAGAGAGAAAAACAGCAAATATTTTTTGGATACAATGCGATTTCCAATTTAAATTAAGCGTAATGCAATTTAAAAAATTAAAATTATGAATCATAAATGATAAGAGTGAAACGTAGTTATAATTGTTTTGCAAAAATCACCGAAAACAGTGTTTATGATAATTTGATGAAAGTAGCATATTTCGGTTTAATTTTCGCTGGTTTTTAAATACCTTTGAATTCAACATGAATATTAAACAAGGCAATTTGCTTGCAGGAAAGTGACATGTAAATGTAATTACTGTGATTTACCACTTTTAAAATTTGATAGAGTAACTATGTATACCTGCATCTTAATTTGTATTCTGTGCTTGTGTTTCGAGTAAAATTTCTATTTTCGTTCATTTTTAGAATTAATTTTCTCATAAATGAGTAAATTTTTTTGTCGTTATCATATTTTTTGAATACTAATTATGTTTTCGTATTCACCTGTAAATTGATTTTTGTTTTAAATTAAATTAATTTTAAAAAATAATTTAATTTTAATTATTTTAAAGAAAAAAAATTAAACGAGATGAACTTTGATAGAATTTTAAAATTGAATTTAACATTAACATTAACATTTATTTGAATGAAAAGGCATTGCTGCCCGCATTCAGGTTTAAAAAATTTTGTAAGAAAAGTTTGACAAAGAGACTTTGAACTGTTTTCTGCGCAACTCTGTTCTCCAATAAAGATGTCTGTATGTACCACGATTGATTACTACCTAATTCTTGAACTTTTCCCCCAGTTCAATGCATCTTTTCTTTGCTCTTTTTTTCAAAATTATCAATTTTTGATTTAATCAGTCGAGACGCTTTTAATGAAATTGAGTTAAGAGATCATTAGATTTTAGTGAATGAAAAACACTGAAGAAGCATAAAGTAAATGCGATTCAACAATAGCATGCTAAAATATTTTAAGTACCCTTCATTTGTTTAAAAACTATATCGTACGTGATTTTAAATTTCTGTTTTCTGAATTTTAGCAGCTTATTTCTTTTTCTTTGCATCAAGCAAAAATGTCAAAAGAAATAGAATTTCAAAAATAAAGCTCAAGTTAGTCGCAACAAAATTCAATTTACTGCTGTTTCAATAAGACTTCCTGTTCTTCAAAGAAAATAGAAAGAAGATCAAGAAATCAGATAAAAATTCAAAAATCAGATTCTTTTCAATTTAAAATGCGCAATCATTTTCCAAATTTTAATTGATTCTTTAAGTGTGAATTAAGCGCAAATGTTGATTAAAAATTTCAATTTCAAATTTAATTTTTTTTTAAATTTAAAATTTTTTTTTCTCGAAACAAGAGATTATTAAGGAAATAGCTTCGTTCAGATAAATTCGCTATTGGCATAAATGCGTAGAAAAAATTGTGCTGAATAGCAAAGGAAGCCAATTAATCTGAATCGAGCCTCAAAATCGTGCAAGATTCGAAGTAAAGTTTGGAAGCTCAAAGAAAACTTTGGCCAGTAAAGAGGAGGTGTGAGAATGTCGTGCAGAGTTTCAGCTTCAAATAATACAAATGCTATTTGCTGAACAATAAAGATCAAAAGTTAGATTCTGCTGAAAAAGTATTCCTTACGTTTTCATACTTGAGAGTATTTATACGGAGAGAGACTGATGGATAAAAAAAATTCCTAAAATTTCTTGGAAATGAAAAAAAGATGAAAATGATGAAATTCTTAAAAGGAAGCCATTTTAGCTTTTTATAAGGTCCTAAAATATCAGCGAAGTGATCATTGGTAAAGTTTTTTTTTCAAGTTATAGTTGTGATTTATGATAGTTTGGTATAGTTATGATAAGAAAATAAAATTTAATGCAATATAAAATTAAAATTATGAGCATATTTATGCATTGATAATGTAATTTTATACATCGAAAATGTAAGAAAGAACTCTATAACTTATTTGAGACGCATGATAGTGAATTTTTATCTATGAAAACAAAACTTAGCATCATAATATATGATTGGTTAAACTTTCATATTTCAAATTAATCAAATCGAAATTAAAACCGTTTGTGAGTTTTCGAATAAATCTTTTCTTAGTACCAATCATACTACAATGTGCAAAAAAGTTTCAAATTTCCAGATATATGAAGCAAAATATCAATTTTTAGACACAAAAGTTTAAATTTTAAGATTTTTTGATTTAACTGTGTGTAAAAAAGTGAATTATTGCAGTCAAAAAAGTATTAAATTTAAATGACATAAAAAAGCAAATCAAATTTCATTTTATGCAATTAAGTTTGCCAATTTCATGATTGATCTAGCTTCTTTTATAAACATTATTATTATTATATTTCATATTATAAATCTCAATCCATATAAAGTATGGAGGCGTAAAGAAGCCAGCTGAAGAAGGCGAAACTTAAGCATTATTTTTGTAAATTAACGTGAAGCGAAAAACTTTTTCCAGCCTTTTCGCATTCGTTCTCCAGCATCCTTGCTTAAAATTCTAGAGTGATTCTATTAATTTAACGCAAATTAATTAAAATATGTGTTTTTAAGTGCTTTTTTATGCGATTTTCCTTAATCCTTTCTCTAATAAACCCCATAAATCCGTTAATTCATTTCCAAATAAAATTGGTAAAATCATTGTAGATTTTATATAAAAGCTGATGATTTAATGATGATGTGAATAATTGCAGTGTTTAAGGTTTTTTTTGCAATTTTATTTTGCACATTTATTAACTATTTAACTAAGAGTTTTTTTTTCAAAAGAGTGTTGATTTAAAATGATTTTAAAAATTGCGATAAAAAAATGAACATTAAAGTTAAAGCAGGAAGTAAATAATGTAAAAGTTCATCTTGGGTATAAAATGATAAACTTAAATATATAGACTCTGAAAAAAAAGAACAAAATTTCAAAGAATGAGTTTTTGCTTCACATTTTAGCGTAAATAAAATGAAAGAAGTCTAGAAGACTGAAGAGAAGAAACTAACTTTGAAGCGAAATCAGGAAAAAAATAAAGGAGAAGAGAAAACAAAGATTTCATTCTTTCTGAAAATTTGATCGCTTGTCTTTGAAATAAAGTGAGAATGTGTAAAAATGGAATGCATTTATCTTGAAATGTATCAAAGCAAAACATCTTTGTCTCGCAGCGTTGGTGTTGTGTTGCTTAAAATGGCTGAACACATTTTTATTTTCACTGCTGCTATAAACAGAAGCTTCTTTCGCTTCTGAATTCACAATAAAGTAATAAAATTTTCTTTTTTTTCTGTTCATATATTTGCATAATATCGCTTTCAAATAAATATCGTGACATGAAATCTGTAATTTTTGTATTTTCATATCATCGGACATAAAAATAAATTAATACGCGAAGCAGTTGATATCTGGTTGACACTATTTGTTAACTTCACTTTGTACGAAATGAATATTCAATTCTAGCGAGTAAATGAAAAAGGACGTTATTTGTGCGTGGTGTCTGGAATGTAAAACTATTGCATGATGCAAAGCGGCAAAAGGTGTGAGTATAATTTGACATTCGATGCAATACGAAGTTAAGTAGTATATTGCACGAAGAGAGAGAGAGAGAGAGAAAATGCATTTGTAAAGAAGCACGCAAAAGAAGGAAAAACAAATTCTGGTGCGTTTTGCAAGCACCACTTATACCTTCTTCGTTTTGCCTCTCGGGAAACTGCATTCAATTTTGCCTCTATTTTCGCGTAATGGAAGAGAAATTTTCTAATGCTTCAAAATCGAAGAAAGAAAGAAAGAAAGAAATGAAGTTTTAAAGAACTATACAAAACTTAACTTGTCAATAAATTTTCGCGTAAATTATTTAAAAACTTTTTCAAAACGCAGTGATAAACGAATTAAGAAGCTATTTGATTTGTTTTTTATTTCTCAATCGATTATCATTTTTTCGCTACTGTTCAATGCTCGTCAAAATTTAATTTTGTTTCGCGCAAGTTTTTTTCCTCTTCAGTTTTCAGTAAAAGAAAGGCGTGTAAATGAAATGACATAAGAATGCTTTTCGCTAAACTAATTGTAGTCCAGTATTTACTGTGTGCAGCTTGATTACAAAGGAGTTATTTCGAAAGCCGAGTGAAGGAGAGAGAGAAAAGAGAGTAGAGAAAAGCGATGCAAAAAATTGAAAGGAGAAAAGGTGACAGTTTTAAAATTGCTTAAATTGGATGGCAAACAGTGAATGTCAATCTTGGAATTCAAACCTTTCGCATCGCTTTTCATCGCATCTCACGAGAAGAGTGAATTCTTCGAAATGAAATGTCAGAAGAAAGGAAATTAGAGTGCGCGAAAATGATACAAGTGAACTAAATGATGAATTTCGCGGAGAACAGCCGAAGTTTAAGAGAAATTCATTCAAGCTTTTCACTGTGAAAGCTGAATCCATGTTCGCGCACATAACTCGAGCGTTTTCAAATAATTTAGCCTCGTTTGTAATGAAGTTTAACTGAACTGAAAGCGCTCAAAATTAAGAGAAAAGTCGAACGAATTGTGAGCCCACTTTGCATTCGTTCTCACAAATTTAGCAGCGAAGTGTGAAAAAGTCGTTTAGTTTGCAGAGCTAGCGAAATGTAAAACAAGCGAACGCTTCTTTTTTAAATATGCACTCACTCTTCTTAATTTACGTACACTTCATTCGTTTAAAGCCGGCAGAAGATAGGACGAATTAATTGCTTGCGACGCAAAATTTAATTGCGATTGCTTTGAAAGCGAGCAAAGTGTCGTGAAACAAGAGCTTTTCTTTGCGAAGATCGCGATGTAAAAGCGCGGCGTTTGCAACTCGAGACAAGAGCGGAGAAAGTGAAAACGAATCGAGTCAAACGTGAATGAAAAATCGTAAACGGAACGATGCGAGAACGATTCGCCACAAGTGTTAAGCAGCAAAGCTTGCTTTGAGTCTCGATTCTTACTTGCAAAATACTGGCCGTTGTTTGACAGGCTGCAATACAATGTAAGCGCCGTTCGGATTTGTCGGAAGTCCAACGTCGACAGAGTTGGAACGTTGTTGTTTCGAAGGGGGTCGTTCGCCTGAATTCATCTCGGTAACCTCGGGCACTTTGAGCAACGCACCGTCGATTGAAGCCGAGCGCGTTTGCTTCGCTACCGGCACTTCGAGCGAGATCACAGTGATCCCGTTGCCGAGATCTTCTTCTTCAGGACTAAGATCATCGTATTCAGGCGCAGCGCTAAGCGTTACCAACGGAAGTCCTTCTTCTGGAGAAATAAGAAACTCATCGTTGGTTGACGGAGACAGATTACCGACACGATTAGCAGCGCCTTCTTCGTCGCCAATTTCTTCATTATCGCTGTTGTCTCTGCTTTTCGCTGCTGAAGAGGCCGCTTTTGCAACAACCACCGTGCACGAGGTACTATAATTGCCCTCATCGCTCTGGTCGCCGATAGCGACAGTAGATGAGGATCCTAACGAACTCAACGAACCTCTAATTGATGAATTCTGCTGAATCTCCTCAATTAGTGTACAGTGCACGCATTTCTCATGAAAAAGATTTAAGCTTGAATCTTGTTCGTTTGATTGCGAAGATGACCTACGAATTAACAGTTTCCACTTGGGAATTTCAAGCAAACCGATGCTGCCAGGCGTGCTTCTCATCTTCGCACCTTGTTTCTTGCCCGATGTCGAGTCGACAGATTTAGATCGCGTGTTGCGCGTCGCGGAATTGCTAAATGGTATGTTCAATCTGCTGCCCAAGTTAAAGTCTGAACCGCTGATTTTGGCAGGAACTAATGATGCTGGCAGCAAGTCTTTCTTCAAAAGTATTTCATCGCAAGATGAGGAACGTATTTGCCTTGAATTAGGCACAGTTAATTTATAATTGACGTCGTCCTCCAATATTTGCTTGTTTTCGGAGTGATTGTTCATGGGCAGAGCTAATGGCTCTGCAGACGCTTGTTTCCGACGAAATTTGTTTCGTAACTTTTGCATATTGAGATAGATACGAGTGGAATATAGCGGCGAAAAACGTTTAGTTGTTCAAATGCTCACGCGGAAAGCATTTAAAATACCATAAGGACACATCAGAAAAGAGGCGAAAGCGATCGAAGCAATAAAAAAGTGGAAGTAGTAGTGAATGTAGCAAAGTGAAAATGTGCAAAGTATCACCAAGAAGTTAACAAGCAAATTACATCCACACGACGCTTTAAGCTCAATAAAAACATCACGTTCAGTAAGTTTACTGCACTCGTTATCCGCGAAAACGTCTGAGCACAAAACGTTTTTTATTTATGTGCGATCACTTGCTGAGCTTTTAAAAATTCTTCACTCGTCACGTTACCGTTGATTACTCCAAAAACTAAACATGTTTTAAATGAAGCATGAAAAAGTGTTGTTCGATTAATGCGAGCGAAATCAGCGGAGTAATCAAGTTCTGACATTCAGCGCCAACAGATAGAAACGCCTTATTTCTCTTAGCGTATCCAAACTTTTCTGCTTAAACATAGTTCTCAAAAGTGTAGTTGTACAAGCGCTTATATTGTTCAATAAAAATGTCCGTTTTTCATTTTTCTCCCTCTTCAGTGCAGTTTTCGTTTCGTCGCGCTCAGCTTGGAAAGAAAAACTTCGGGCCACCAGCACAATTGTATAATGTTACCTATTCATTCGCAAAAACATTCACTTCATTCTTCTGCTCTTCGCTTTCTTTTCGCTACTACTGGTCACTGTTCTTGAACAATGCGTCCAGTGTTTAACTGAATATAGAATTGGAAGCTCGACTAAACTCTTCTTCTCTTAAATAACTTTTGACGTAAACGTTGCGAATGGATTCAATTGAGATTTTAAAAATTCTCGTTTCTCTGCATCATTTCTTCGCTTTACCCTATCATTTTGCAAGTTTTCTCACATTTTACTTTCAATTATCTTTGTCAAAACAATTTATTTTATCTTTCGACGATGAAGAAGCTTGTTATTCTCGATCAAAACGTCTTATTTGGAAATTCGCTTCTTAATGCTTTTTACCGCTTTAATTCGATAGAGGATTGAAAGCGGATATAGTTACTTACAGTTACTATTGCGAACTATTCTCAGACGCTGCTTCTATTGCTTCATTTTGATGCTTCGCTTGTCTTTTTTTTGACGAAGAGCGCAGAGAAGGAGAAAAGGACACGATGAAAATTTTTGTGAGAAGCAAACGAAGAAGTGTGCAAAAGTTCAACTTGAAATTAAGGGTAAATCGTTTTTCAAAGATGATCTTCAATAAAAAGTCAGCATAAAGCAGTTGATTTCAAAGAGTTTCGTTCACAATTCAAATCTCGTTTAATTAGAACCGCTTTCAAATATATCTTCTGCTTGTTTTGCAAATGATGAGTTGCATAATGATAAATGAGATGAAATGGGCAAAACAAGAGCCAAATAAATGGAGAGAAGTTGCGAAGAAGAGTGCGATAAAGTTGTTTTCTTAATTTAATTAAATTAGAAAATTTCCGCTCCTTTTAAGAACAAAGTGAAAGTAGCAAAAGTGTTCGGCGAGCGATTAAGCGAAAAGCGATTGTTTTGCTCTTTCGCTATATAAATAGGGGCTTAGCATTTATTTCTCACAGAAAACGAAAGAAAAGAAACTTTTTCTCAGAAAAAAAGTGTTTTTCAAGAAAACAGAATGAAAAGCGAGAAGAGTGATCGAAAGTTAAAACATTGCGAAAATTAAAGCGACAAATGCATCGCTGTTTTCGGATGCATCGAAATGAAATTTTGTCACAGTCGCGAGCGACGGCAAATATGAAGTAGCGCTCAGAGAGTTTTTGTCAACAGAACAGCAATCTGAGCGTCGTTGAGACAAGCGAAGCAAGCGAATAGAACAAATATCATAAATAAAGTGAAAACCGCTTATTTTCTCTCTTTTTTTCGACCGCAATTGAGAAGAAGCGAAAAGTTGTACACAAACGCACATACACACACACACACACTTATCACTGACAGCAGCTTTATGCGTAATCAGACATCAAATCCTGAAGCGGAGGAAGACATGCGCTATATAAGAATACTATTTTCATAGTGAGCGAAATAATTTTTTTTTCATCGAAGCTTTTTTTATTTGTTTTTATGTCACGTAAAAACCATTTGTTTCCATTTTATACTCATTCACTTGTTTTTACAAACGCGAAACTAAACGAAACTAATTCGTAATTTTCCGCCGCTGACCGCTAATTATCAATCTTAAATTAAAAATATATTTAAAAAGCGAAAATTAAAAAATTTTGAATAGATAAGCGCATAGAGGACGTATAGTTCAAGTCCATCTAAAGAAAGCTCAATGGAATACTTTTTATATGCAAAGCTCAGTTAGATAGCTATTTTCAACCGAACAAACGCTTGTAAGTTCGAGCCAGAAAATTTTTCATTCAACGAAGAAAAGAGAGGAAGAGAGAGAGAGAAAGAGAAATTGAGTGAGTAAATGAGGGAGAGAAAGAGAGACATTTGATTTGCACATATTTGAGCAGCTTTCACGTCAATCTAAAAAAGAGTGAGCAGAGTGAGCATAAAGTAACATTAGTCGAAAGCGACGGTAGATTTTTTTATTTTTAATGATTGAATATGTAATTTTTTGAAAAAATTTTTATTGAGCAAAGTTATAACTTTTGAAAGAAATGTTAAGCTTTTAAAAATGTAATAACGAGCTAACAAGACCGAAGAATTTGTTGTTTTTTTTTTAACTTTTCAAACTCCGAAACTAAATCATTTTGTCCAAGATCAGAATGACTTAAGAAAAAGCTGAAACAATTGCTTTTAGTTAGTTTGCTCGCATTGCTTTGTTTAATCATTCGCTTTCCAATGCTGTTTGATCTCTTGAAGTGATCATAACGAAATAAAACATGAGTGAAGTATATGAAAGTGTTGACATTGGAGAGCAGGATTCTATTATTTTGCAAATAAATAAATCAATAGATGAATTATTCTGAGCGAAATCAAGCGAATAAACATTTTCATTTACTTTCAGATCAATCGTAAGCGAGCGATGTGAACGCTTTATTTCATTCGCCGTTTTAATGAGGCTTACGTTTTCGCCGAGAAAAATTTCAAAAAAAAGCTCAATAAGATTGGCCGAAAACATTTTTAATGAACTCATGATTTTTATCTACTGAACTGATCCAAAAGAGCGTTCGTAAAAAGAGAATTATGCAGCTGAAGAGTAAGATTATATAACGATAACAAAAAAAATCACGTCGAAAAAAGGTTTCGTTTCAATAAACATAATCATAAAATTCTTTAATCTTCTTACCTTATAAGCCACGTTCAGAGGTAGAGATTGTGAATAATTAAATCAAGCACAGAATCGATAATGCTTTTAAATAATCTTTTTTCCTCGTTGCGTTTATCTTTCATTTCAGGCGAATAACTTTTTTGAATAAATTTAATTTAAGATTGAAACGAGTATTTCTTCGCTAGAGAATGTTCTACGAATTAATTATGCAAACAATTGTCAACATTATAAACGAGATCGAATTTTGAATCTCTAAGCTTTTAAGTCTTAAAAATCATTTTTCGAATTAACTAAAGTTTTTATTCACAACAGAAAAGTGTGCTCAGCGAGCATTGTGTAAATTATTAAGGTCGAACATAAGCCATTTTTTAATTAATATCTTCATTAATTATAACAATTTCGTTTATTAAACGAGAGATAATCATTAATTTTTGAAAATGTGCTCATAAATTTAAAATTCATCATAAACTTGTCACTTTTAAAAACTTTTACGATATCGATTTGAAAACAAAAAGAATAAATGAAAAATTTTCGCTTAAAAGAAGAGTTTATCGAGAGGAATAACTTCGTATTTACTTTCTTTCTTAAGATTACAAAAAAATACGAACAAACATTTTTACTAAGTGTGAAAAGAAAATAGAAATGAAACCAACTGCTACAGCTTTGGTTTTTTTTTAATTTTCAGGTTGATTCAACGCGTGTCGAGAAGTGAAGTTTTTGAAATTTAATTAATAGTAATTTTCACCAACTCAAATTTTAAAAAATCTCCTTCATTCATTCGAGAAAGAGAATTTCAGTGCATATGTTTATAATCTATTAGATTATTCATTTTTCGTGAGTTCCAACAATTAAATATGTATTTAGGACTTGAAAGCGAATTTAACGATTACATTTATAAACGATAGTAACAAATAATTTGAATAAGAAATGATATGAACTAACTATGTGTAAAGTAAATGCAAGATGTGTAATTGAGATTAATTTTATCGACGCATTCAGAATGGAAAACGAGCGAAAGACAAAGCAAGTAAGTGAATGGAGCAGAAATAACAATGAAAATCAAATATGAGCAGCTTTAGCAAAGGACAGTGAAAATTTATTGATTCCGTCCTAAATATAAGTTATCGTAAAAAGAGGTTGATTCTCGTCTAGTTTTGTAGAAATTATGAGAAGAGAATGTAACCGAATACGAAAGGAAAAAACAACGAATAACGGAAAAGACACATAAATTCGATTGCAAGCTTAATTAAGCTTGAGTTTAGAAAGCCTTTCGCTTGCGGTTACAGAACACACGTACATATGATAAAACATATTTCAAGAGTTAATGCCGAGAAAATTATGAAGACCTTATAAGAAAAAAAATTCTTAGCAAAAAAAAGTTTTTGGAGCAGACGAAAAGGTGTGCACTGTGTGCAAACCTTTTGCATGTTCTCTCGTTTTGCCAAGAGAAAGCGGTAATTAAATGCGATCGCAATGGGAGAAGAAAGTAAAAAAAGATTTGCTTTGCCCTTAGAATTTAAATATGTTTTTGAAAGTGAATGAATCCAATTTCACTTTTTTTTGTAGAAAACATCGCAAACTCGCGCGATAATCAATTCGCACAAATAGATTAAGTCGGCGAATTAAAAAAATGCGCCCAAAGCTAAGTAAGTTTACGACAGCTGTATATAAATCATAATCTCTTTACATTTAGAAATTCAATATATATAAAAGTGACTCAGGGCGAAAAAGAATTCGGCCATCAGTTGCGATATCCGACAACGAAAGGGATTTGATTTAATAGTTTTCGAAGCTATCTTTCGCTCAAAAAATGCTTCCATTATATAGTTGATTTTTTTTTGCAGTATCGAGGCGTGAGTGCAGTTTTGAACAGTGATAATAATGTATTCTCCGCATTGTTTTCTGAGCATTTATTTAATTCGTGAACATAATAAAAATGATCAAAATTCATTAGCATTACTGAACTTGCTGTTTGTGATTCTAAGCGCTGTGCGACCAAGTTATTAGCGAAAAAATGTTTTGAAATACTCGAAAAAACGACCGCTTAATGTAACAAAATGTATGATTCGAGCGCGTGATTTAAATGGCAGGCACACTTGCGAGAATTCCGAGAATAGTGAAATGCTTCGAAAAAAACCGCAATGCGCGATTGCTACAAACGGAGTTCGCTGTATTTTATGACATTTCACAACTTCGAAGGTGAAAAATCAATTATGTTGGACAAAAAAAAGAATTTTACGCAAAAAACGTGATCGAGATTTTCATATAACAAAATCCGCTATTACTTATTCTTCTCTTCGTCTATCGCTGCATTTTGGATGGCAACGAAAAAAAGATTTCATAGCAAAAAGGAATGTTAATGAGTTTTTTAAGGGTTTACAAAGAAAATAGAGAAAGCAAGTTTTTTTTTAGCAAAGTAAAAGCTTCATTTGAAATACTATATTAATCTAGCGTTTCTGAATCGACTGAACAAAAATGCGATTATTGAAAAACGGTGATAATCATCAAACAATCGATAAAAGTCATCGATAATCATTAAAAATCATGAAGCAAACAGCTCGTTATTACACAAATTTAATTAATTAATTTTTAATTTCTATGGAAGTAAAAATCAAATAAATCACATTTTTAATTCCTTACAAAGTGAGTTGTTTGATATATTGAGCTTAAACTATTTAGCGCAAAAGTTGAAAACGAATTTATTTTTTTGTTTATACCAGTAATAAGATAAGACACTTTCGCTTCGTTTGTAGGTCGATTTTAGTAAATCGACTTAAATCTAAGACAAAAATTATATTTATTAAATTAAAGACTTTTAGAAAACTAAATTTAATAAATATCCTTTTGTCTCCGATTAGAATTGATTAAGGGAAATCTGGCCGCAATTGAACAGAAATCGCTGCGACTCGACTCAATAATCAGAGCTGCTACTCATCTATGCTCTGTCCTTTCATCAAACTCAGAATGCACGCGTCAGATATTAATGAATTTTTATATTGAGATCATAAGTAGAAATGTAATTTCAAGCTAAAAATAATCATTTATGCGGCTTTAAAGATTAAAATCTACTTATTTAAAAAATAATTCTATTTTAATGCGTGAACACAATGTTGAAATTAAAGTAAATATTAAATTGTTTCTTTACAATTTGAGAGCTATGTAAAGTTTGCACATTATTTAGTAAATGGCGTTACTGTAAACTAATATAATAGTTAAAGTTTTCTCTATATATGATTGTTCGACAATATTATTTGCATGAGGATTGCATAGATTTAATAATGTAAATACATATTGCTGGAAACACTCTTTCTCTGTAAATCAATTCATTTATTGTTACGTTTAGCTATTGTGGTTAAAACCTGAATCTCGATGTTCGCTCTGCTGAAATGAAATTTAGGAATGTTCTGGAGCATCTCTATATGTCAAATGGCGTTGATCGATACCAAGTTTATTTATGATGGATTTGCTCTACAAAAATGATTGTATTACTATGTTATTATATATTTTAGCGTGATCGTTTAAAAAGGAGAGAATTTTGTTCATAAACACATGGGAATCTGTTTATTAAGTTAATTTATTGTTAACTTTAACTGAGTACATAAAGTGAACCTAATTTCAAAGTTGACTGACGTTATTTAAATTTCACTATTAATTGAATAGCTTACTTCACTTACTTTCACTTATGAATAGCGATTAGCTA